>JAYRCO010000199.1:0-39510 GCA_037042815.1 Ceratobasidium papillatum | reverse complement strand
CCCCCGGTGTGTAGTCGTGTGCGCTCGGTAGTGTTATCTCATCGCTTTCCACCACCTCACACACACGTCTCCACCGTGGTGACAACTGTGGACCGAGCACCCCCTGCCTCCTTCCGCTTGGCCATCCGCCACATACCTCTTTAGGGGAGGGGCTCGAGGTATACGACCTGCGCATACAGGTTTCAGCGCGTTCAGCGCGTATTCAGCGTGTTTAGGCTGACATCCAGCTTTTCCTTTTGTTTTCCGCGTTTCATAGTTTGACTACTAGTCGAATCGACGCAATCTGCTTTGTCTGCGCTTCATTTGGCCGCTCTCTCGCTGCTAAACTCTCTTCGAGCACAACTTACTTCTCTGAGCTCCCGTTGGGCTCACATTCTGTGATACTCACTTGCTTCGCCCAATACTTGTCCAGCAAGTTCTTGGACATCCTCATACGACTCTGTCCCGACGCATCTTCGCGTCACAACCTGCTATACGTGTTTTCGTCGACGTACCACGTTTTTACAGTCGATTTACGTTTTTAGCCTCGTTCCTACACTGATCTTGACCCCAGGCACTGCGCTTGTCGTCGGATCACCTTCTTGTATGTCTGCTTTTACGTTCTATATATTTTCCCCCTTCCCCAATGAACGACTCTCAGGATCGTCGCATGGCCGATCTGTTCGAGATGGAGCTACGACGCAAAGCCGAACTTGACCCTGGTAACGAATGGGAGCTGGTCTGGTTCCTTGGACTCCCGCTCGAGACCCGCTGTAGCTATATGCACATCCTCGAAGCTCGGATTGATCAAGACTCAAGGCGTCAATATCTTTTTCGACAGTCGTGCTACCGTCAACGGAACTGGCGTCAACCTACCACCTCGTGTATGCATATTGGCGTGTCTCAGGAACCTCTATCGCATAGCTGGAGCTCACTCAATCGTCGCAAGCGCCGTAGACCTGCGCGATACCGTCGCCGCAAGCCCCGTTTGTCGCATTCCAGGCATATCCAAGAGGCTCCACCCGTTCCCATAGATCCCAATCCAGTCCCCACCCGTCCACCCACCCCCGAAGGTCTACGTGACGCAATTCAAGAGATCACAGATGTTGTGCTTCAGGCCCGAGGTTATGATCCCATGACCGGGGACCGAGAGTACAGCTATACTCCTTGTACACTTTCAGTTCCGCCGGAACCCGTTAATTATCCACTGTTTACCCTCTACCCACCCGAGAACTCAATCCCTGTTGACGGCAGATATATCGATCCAATTTTGGCCTATTTGGTTGCAGCTGGGCATTATTATCGTAATCCCTGGGAGCAGTATACGTTTTGGGATGCGGCGGTGGCCATTTTCGACATGGATGATGCGGTGCCAGGATTTCTAGATTGCTTAGTCAATGTGCTGTTTCCGCACGGGCTTGACGATATCACGGCTGCGATGCACGTAAACCAGTACTCACATCTAATCACGGATCTCGTCTGCGGTTGGGGAATCGTGCCTGAATGCTGGGCTCGCAACGAAATGGAGCCGCCGGAGCCTCATTTCCACAGGCGCCCCAATTGTCCTTGTGGAGTTCTCTGAATGCTGAACAGTGGTTTGACGTGATTGTCCAAGTCTCGAACATTTTTCTCTCCCTTTTTATATATATTCTTTCCTGTGTGTACATAGCTTTGAGGTTACGTCCGAGGGCGGCCGTTGTTTTTGTGGGGGGGCACCTGGACTAGGGGGTGACCGGGGGTATGCCCCCGGTGTGTAGTCGTGTGCGCTCGGTAGTGTTATCTCATCGCTTTCCACCACCTCACACACACGTCTCCACCGGTCCATAGAACGAGAACTTTACAAGTAATAGGCTATTCTTCAGTCTGCACAAAACCCGCTTCCGTGAGTTCGATAAGATACTCACCCGAATGAATCCGTAATCGAAGCTCGGTAGTAGTTGAAGTCGCGAGGAGGTTCTTAACTTGAATCACATCGTACAACTCGCAAGTCTTGGTTGTGCGATGAATCTTCGTGGTTTCAGTAATGTCCTTGACATATTATTCTGATCACGGAGGACCATGAGGATCGTGCTGCACCACTGAATATGTCCTTTTCGTGGTCGGCACGCTGGTGAGTTTTGTTCCTTCTTGTCATATCTATTCGCTTGATTGGCCGTTCTATGTAGGATGTCAATCTTCCGTCCCATACATGTCCTTCTATCCGAACACCTCAAACTAGGAACTCCAGACGATCAGATACTCGAAAAGTCTATCTGGTGCGAATCAGGAATCGGCATATGGAAACAGTGCGAAGAATAGGTCGTTCAGTTCCTCGTTTCATACCATAAGCTTACTCGTCTCACCAGTGGGGAAGAACTCGAAAATCCTGACGGGCGGAATCAAGATCAAGCGAGAGGTAGAAGTGAATGAGTGGAACAATCAGGGCAGGGACTAGTACGTACCTTACTTCATTCCATCTTATTATCTACGAGAACGCAGAAGTTAGACCTATTCGCGTAGGATGATAGATTAGACAGGTCATAACTCCGTCTTTGGATGACGATATTGGGACAGTGCATATCACTACAAATCACGGTACATGTCTTAAAGCTGTTTCGTATCTCGGCTGACTTTGCTGATACTCTCAACCAAGTGTATCCAGAACTCGAACCTCTTCTGAACTTCAATCTGGCATAGAACCGAGGGATCTGGAGCCACAACCTGCGATGGGGGCGTATGCAGAAATCTGACGAAACGAGAACAACGATCGACACAACTCCCCACCTCTCGTGCACACTCATCCCCATCCTCCTCTCCACTCACACCTCAAGGCTTCTTACGAAAGGGTCTGAAGAGGCGGAAAGGGCTGGAGTGGATAATCGAAGGTCGCACAATCTCTAGTAGTGCGTTCCACAACGACAACGGCAATTCGTCATCTTCCCCTTTGCCGTCTGTTATTGCGACCAATCTAGGATAAGCCTTCGGAGGTGGAGGTGATATACTTGGGTCGGGGGATGAAGAGATCGAACTCGAGGGAAAAATGAACCGGGGTGAACCCCCTACCAACGAGAGTGATTAGAGGCGTCATGGTAGGCAGGAAGCCGGCTACACCTGTTTTTATCTATACCGGTGCGTTTTTCCTACGGGTTCGAGTAAAGAGGAAGCTGATGCGCTCCTACTTTAATAACCATGATCCCGAATGAGATAGCTCTTCATTGCCTCCACCTGGATTTGCTGAACCAGCCATTACAAGGTCGGCCTTTCCTCGTTTTCTGTTCGGCTGGAAATCCCGTCATCTCAAAACACTAGCCTAGTATCCTACATTCCACAACCGCGCTCATTTATGCTCATGGGTCCATTTCCTCTACGTCTTGTGGCCGCAGACCGGTAATGTTTATTATACACTGTATTGCTTTCCCTCGTGAACGGTACTCCAAAATGTGGATTGTTCTATACGAAATGAAATAGGGAATCCCTTCGCCAACTACCGGTAGCCCATGTTAGACAGAAAAAACCAGATTGTCTCGCATTCAGTACACAAGCGCGAATCCTTTCAGTATTTTTGCCACAACCGTTTCTTGTAACTCGAGGCGGCGAGCCCATCCAGGCACGCTCTAGCACAGCCACTGATCGTCGTCATCCTCCCTTATTCCTAACCACCACGCGTCAACTCTCTCCACCCAAGTGATACTCGCCCACTAGGATTGGCGGTGAACAAGAGCATCGTAACCGCGCGTGTATAACTCACAAGCGTCTCTGTGGTCGATGATCCGATGTGCTGTCGCAGTACACAAGTGCATGATGGCCGCAGCAAATAAGGCGAGATGGCATCGTGGTGTAGTTGATGCACACTGGTGAGTGATTCTCCACCACTTTCATGTGTCCAGCTAATCGGAACAACCATCGTCCCTAGCAGTACACTTGAGAATGATCCTTCCATTGAGAATGGGAGAGAAATTTGACCTCGGCCAGCTTGTATACCTACGTCGATAGCAGCGATGGGTGAGTGTTCTAGTTTTGTTGGTCATATGATCATATCCTCATTCCTTTCATAGTACAAGCCCTCGCTAGGACTTGTAGAATTGAATTTCTCGTGCGGCTTACCCGGAACATGCTGTGTAGAGTAGCTCCCTCTTGCACGCCACAGCGCTCCTAGAAAGCAGCAACGAAGTGGTATCCCAGTATATTCTCTACTCCCCTTCGCCTAGTGAGCCGCTATGGATTCCACTCTTCCTGCCCGAAACCTCCATGGTATGTTCTATGCTATCATTTCTCCAATCATCCTCCTTCGGCTTTGCGTGGATGCACAGGGAGAGATTACTTCGTTGGACGGACCTCCATTTCGTGTCTTGAGCGTGTGAATAGCCCGTAGCCCGTGGTGGTAAGCACGACATCTTCTCGATTTTCGATGGCTTGCTGATAAAGATGTGCCAGAAAGACGTAAATCTGTATCTTCTGTCTCCATCCCTAGGCAACGGTAAAGCCTACCCACCATGGATTCTTTCGCCAAGTCTTTCTCTCAATATGACTCCCATGCTTACACGACTTTAGCAGAAATTTTTGAACCAGTGAGTTCAACTTATCTCTTCAGCGTGCAATATGATTTCTGGCGGATCGGGAACTACTTTCGAGAGAAGGAGGAAACGGAAAGTCGTATGTAGCAGTTGTTTCATTCGTGTTATATCCCAAACGATACTTGTATTCAGCATGCAAAATCACTCGATTCTCCTCAGTTTATATCGATGACGAGTGAGAGATAGGGGCTGGCAAGCTGACGAACCAGCGTTAGGGGAGGTGACCACCCCGTGTACTTCCGTTACACCTATCTGACAGCCATTCATAGCCGAAGCTCATCCGGTTGACGAGGAGTGCACCAGATTTTCTATGAACCTTGACCCATATCACATCCCGAGTTGTATAGCTTTACCCGACAGCTCAAGCTCAGCAACGATGATAGTACGTGCAGTTCCGAAGTTCTCTCCTCGCATTCGATTATGCTGATTGGTTTCTAGTCTAAACAAACCTGTCTCCAAAACTCCTATCAGGATTCTGGTCGAGCTTGGAGGAGCCGAGAAGATGAGAAGATGATAAAACATCAAGTCCGTACTCGTTATCAGGTATCAAGGGTGACAGGGCTCCATACGTCCTGAGGAGATCACGCATGTCAGAAAGTTGAAACAATCAACTTTGAGCAGCACGATCCAGCCTGAGCCGCCACCGAGTAGTTCTGGCCCGACCTGGAAGCTCATCGATGGGACTGGATGTTACATTCAGCGACGTGAAAGCTAGCACCGCGAGCGTCAGGAAACGGGTAGTCTGTTCGAACCATTTTATGCGGTGAAGGATATTGGTGCGTCTTCCAATCTCACATGCCTTGCTATGCACCTATAGTACAGGTTTTATAGCATGCTTGTATACTCAATTGAAATATGTATCCTGGCGGATTTACCCCGAGTGAATGTTGCAATTGGTTCTAATGTGCTTGAAACTGCATGCTCATAGTTATGTCTGCCCCGAAGTGATCAGAAACCTGTGGTTACTTTTTGCTCGTAGGAATTGCTTGAAGATGAGCTCTTCTGGCACAAAATGGGACCCTCGAATGGCAGTGCAGTGCTGAGTTGAGGTATACCCAATTAGGTTCAAACTTTCATGCTGTCACGGGTGCGTGTAGCAATGCCTTGTGCGTCCAGCGGCATACCAGTACCTCGAGGTAGCCGGACCGTAGGCACGACTCGATCCACGCTCAGCAACCATCGAGTCGCCTTCAGAATCTCCCCTCAGCAGTCGCCCTCCAGTACAATGCTCAAGAACTTTAGGCACAGGACTGAGCATACACTTCATACTTTACGCGATCGCTTTCGTAGCAAGCGTGAAGTAATATATGCCCCTGAGACAGTGGATGACTGCACATATAGACTCATCCAACTTCTTGGTCGGCTGGAAGGGAGGTCTGACAATTTTGCTCTATTGTCTTCTTCGATCAACGGCCTATTGTCATCCGTTGAGACTTTCAAGGTACGAAGTACAATCATCAAGAACTTTGTGCTGATCTGAACTCCGTCTGTGCAACCTGTGTGAATCTGCAGGTACA
Organism: Ceratobasidium papillatum; assembly: GCA_037042815.1. Classification (NCBI taxonomy): domain Eukaryota; kingdom Fungi; phylum Basidiomycota; class Agaricomycetes; order Cantharellales; family Ceratobasidiaceae; genus Ceratobasidium; species Ceratobasidium papillatum. The sequence goes on along the minus strand of JAYRCO010000199.1, from coordinate 33,461 downwards.
AATTCAAGCCCACAAAGAATATCTCACCATAATGCAAGGTTTAAACGAGCTCCTGTATGCTCTTGATAACTACTTCAATCAACAACGCGATTGGTCACCGAGCCTAGCTTATCTTGCATGGTAAGCAATAAGATCTCGTGACAATAACCATTGGTTCTGACTTGGGTGCAGGGGTATAAGTCGTGAAACTCAGCTGCTGCTAGATCGGCGGAAAGGCCGAAACCCAGAACCTTGGCAGCCAACTAGAGATGAACTCGACCAGATGATTGCCGGACACCGGAAGATTCAAACGCAGCTCGCACGGTTTATGGTGGGTTGTCGATTCAGTGCAACAAACAGTGATACCAAGCTGATGTGATTCCAACGTAGCTGACCGAGAGTATAGGTGTGTGGCCTCAGACACAGACCAAACTCCAGGTACGCCTACTGTCAGGAAAACTGGGCTCGACTTATCTTGACCTATCGTTACAGACAGCCATCACCAGGCTTCCGCACCTGTATGCAGCCGAGTATGACTCGTCTAAGTCAAAATGTATAGGCCAAACAGGATGTGCGCCTGGCACTTGTACTAAAGTGATGCAAGAACTGCAAACGTGGGTTCACAGCGGCAAGGGTCAACGCATCCAGTGGATCACAGGCTCGGCTGGAACAGGCAAAACAGCGATCGCATACAGCTTGTGCGAGTATCTCGACCGTGCTGGACTGCTTGCCGCTAGCTTTTTCACTCGCCAGCTGGGATGCAGCGGGGGCAGGCAGATCGTGGCCAGTCTCGCTTACCAGCTGTCGAAGTACTCGCCTGCTTTTGGTTTGGCGCTGTCACATATGCTACAGCGCTATCCGGACGTGTTGAATCACACAGTTGTGAAGCAGATCTCCACGCTACTTGTTGCGCCGCTGCGTAAAGCTACTCATACATTTCCCCTTGGTGCTGCTATTGTCCTAGACGGACTTGACGCGTACAAAGATGGTGAAGAGATCGAAGAGTTCCTAGATGAGATCGTCAAGCACAGTCTTCGTCTACCAGTCAAGTTCCTGTGTGCCAGCCGCACGACTCTGCATCTCATTGAGTGGATGGGAAAATGTGGATCGATGTGACAACTACGCATCCGAAAGGTTGGCGCTTGAAGGAAAGGAGTATAGCCGCCCGGCGTTTGCTTTTATCTATTTTCTTATATTTTACCCGCATGTCATACCATGGGATTATACCTTTGTATATGCTCTTTATATGCGCAGCAATTATCTAATTAGGTCTCGTTTGTACTCGTTAGAACCGCAGCGCTTCACAGTCCGCAGCTGTGGAGCGCGCAGTACGCGCAGCCCGCAGCTACTGCGCCGTAGCCCGCAGCAGCTGCGCCGTAGTCCGCAGCGACTGCTGCACAGTCCGCAGCTACTGCTGCACAGTCCGCAGCAACGCACAGTCACTGGGCTTTGATACGAAGACCCTTAGTATAGATCGTCTGAAATGTATATAAGGAGGGCCTCTCTGGCCATTGAATATCACCACTTTACTTTCACCCCATTCACCACTACCAAGTGTGATACTCGTCTGAGCCCTGCTCCGAGAACGTCGAGCTCTGCTCCGTCATTAACCTTAGCTTTAAGCACCTTGAGCGTTAGCTCCCTTAAGCGTCCGACACTTCGTTAGCATCGTCCGCCGCCGTCACTACACCCGCGTAATCCCTCTCAGGTAGCCTGGTCATAGCACGTGTGCCCGACGACTCTTTCTACAGTCCATCCACGCTTCGGAGTTGCGCTCCTCAGCTTGTCTATAGGTTATACGACGTACAGACCGCTGGTGACATCATACTTGTCGTACTCAATATATATACAGTAATTACGTAGATAATACCAGGATAACGAACTGCTCCGTTGTATTCTTAATTGAAGTCACAACGGCTAATTGTTACGTGTACCCGCTAGTCACGCTCCACGACCGAGCCGCTATCTTAGTGCTCACGTATCTACCTACAACACCGTCAATAGCCCGTACGCATAACAATTGAGCAGGGTCGAGTCAGATACCTGTTTAGATGATCTGGATTCAGAATCATTAGGCCACGATATTCAAACATACCTTGCATCACAGTCTGTGGATGTCGGCCTGTATACGCAAAGCGCCATACATATGATAGAGATAAGCTCAGCGTGGTTCACCTACGCATCTATACTGGTCAACTGCTTTGGCAATGGCTCACTCGGAACTGAGAAGAATCGCACTCAGCGCATACACGACATGCTTGCGAAGGGTCGCTTCAATCAGGAAGCTAGCTGCTTGGGTTCACTCTACACGCTGATACTGGAAGAAATCCTGAGTGCCAATGTCACTTCTGAAAGGAATCAGGTCATATCAATGCTGCATACACTTGCGTGCGCCGGAGAACCACTTACATGGAGAGTCATGACTGATCTAGCCCTTGTGCAGCCATCGACGGCTGTGAAGAACAGTATCTGTTGCTTGCAGCGTTTGCTGCACGGAGTTGAGTCTGATTGTATGCTTTTCACGGTTGATCAGGGCTTTGCAGCTTATATGCATAACGGAGCTGAGTCGGGTATGTTCTACTGTGACTCAGCAAAAACAAACGAGAGACTAGCGCAGGCTTGTTTTGATCTGATGGAGTCTCAATTGGTACTGTTTAACCTACATGATGTCCAGTCTTCTTTCTTGAACAACCAATGGGCGCCTGAGCTGGATGGTATAATAGATAGCCCAAATGGGCCAGGTTTACTGTACGCTTGCCGCCACTGGGCAGCTCACTTGTGTGCAGCAAGTGCAAGCAAGCGTTTGATAAATCAGCTGCAAAAATTCTTGATGACGCAGCTATTTCGATGGCTAGAAGTGACGAGTGTGACCTGGAGGTGGAGCGAGTTGAATGATCTTGTGCAACATATGGAACACTTGCAGCAGGTCAGTTTATCTTCATTCTTGCGACTTGAATCCACTGAAAAAATGAACCAATTTAGAGAGTTGCACTACCCAAGGAGACTCTGATTCTTCGGAATGATATTGTGGAGTTTGTGAATATGATCTTGTCTAGCCAGATATTTGGATGCACTCCGCATCTCTACGTGTCAGCTCTGGGCTTGTGGCCAACAAACCAGCCAGTGTCTGTGGCCTACCGGCCGTTGTTTGGATCTTTGCCAATGCTGAATTCGATATTTTTGAGCAATTCATCATCAAGCAATGCGGTGTATGCACAACCAAGAGCACATTCAAAGATAGTCACACATCCTATTGATGTATTACAGGAAACCCTGAATCACCACACCAAATCTGTAAACTGTGTGGCCTTCTCACCTGACAGTGTATACATTGTGTCAGGCTCACATGACCATACTATCTGCATCTGGGACTTGCACACAGGCTGGCTTGTAGGGAGACCACTTACAGGGCACAGAGACTTGGTCTTGTCAGTTGCATACTCACCAGACAGCGCATACCTTGTATCAGGCTCCTGGGACAACACAGTCCGCATCTGGGATGCGCACACTGGCCAGCAGGTTGGCCAACCACTTACAGGTCATACACACGGTGTCAGATCAGTTGTATACTCACCTGATGGCGCATATATTGCATCTGGCTCTTATGACAGAACCATCCGCATCTGGGACGCCAAAACTGGCAAACAGGTTGGAAAGCCGCTGACAGGTCACACAAGCTATGTCATGTCAGTTGTGTACTCACCTGATGGCGCATACATTGCATCTGGTTCTGAGGATGAGACCATACGCATCTGGGATGCACACACTGGTCAGCAGATTGGGGTGCCTCTCACAGGTCACACAGCCTGGGTTTACTCAGTAGCATACTCACCTGACAGCGCATACATTGCGTCTGGTTCATATGACACTATCTGCATCTGGGATGCGCACACTAGCCAGCAGGTTGGGCAGCCGCTTACAGGTCACACAGGCTATGTAAACTCAGTTGCATACTCACCTGATGGCGCATACATCGCATCTGGCTCTCAGGACAAAACCATCCGCATCTGGGACGCCAAACCTGGCAAACAGGTCGGAAAGCCGCTCACAGGCCACACAAGCTGGGTCCAGTCCGTTGCATTCTCGCCTGATGGCGCATATCTGGCATCCGGCTCTTGGGACTGCACCGTCCGCATCTGGGATGTACAACACCAAATCAACCAGACTATCCCTATAGAGAGTAAGCTCATTCTCCTCCCAGAGTAGTTGTCTTCATATATTGATATACTTCGAATCCTCTCGTACGATTTCCTATTCAGTTCTTACAGACGACGCTTCGTCTGAAGGCTGTACAATCGACCGGAATGGATGGGTACTCGATGGTCAACAAAACCGCCTTGTATGCATTTCACCATCTCTTCAGCGCCAGTACAGATCACGTTGCAACGGCGATGAGATCTTGAAGTTGGATTTGCGAGGCGTGAAGCTCGGGGAAGGGTGGTATGAATGCTACAAACCTCAAAGCGTCGACGAAGTTATCCTACCCGAGATAAACGCTCAGGCGTCGCAGTAAGCTATGTTGTGTCTTACCCGAGTAGCATATCCCTCAGTTGGCGTGCGCACTCAGGTCCTTGATGTATCTTCTCGGTTTTGTATCTATTCTCGCTTTATATGCGATGGTCTGAGACCAATGCAAATGCTGTCGGAGATTCCGATCGAGAGCCGAATGAGACATTCTCGCAATAAGTGCTTCATCGCACGATACTTACTACAACGTGAGCTCATGCGTACAAACGCTTCGCCTTGGTATCCCACTCTATACACGACGGGTTCCAATAATCTCTCCATTTTCCATCGCTCCTGTCGATGCAATGCGCATCATAGCCATTTTCATCACTCTCAGTACCCGATACACTAAGCATCGTCAAAATCTAGCCTGAAATTGAGCACCTGAACACGCTTTTCAAACACGCAGAACGTAGTCAAATCTATTTGCACAAGAGCTACCCTCAGAATAACACTTTTGGCCGTAGCCTCTACTCATACCGTGGGAAGATAGACCTAAGATGAAGCCTGAGCTCGCAAGACCATAGTTAGCACGACTGACCTCAGAGCATGCAAGAATCTACGACGGCACCATGTTTCAAACGCTCATTATAGTGTCTAGTCGGGCGAGACTTGCCTATGGCCGTTTTAGGCCATATTTTTGGCTTATATCTGTCTGGACATATCACACCAGGAAGTCCAAGTACTCGGGTGATTCAGTCACAATAAATATAGGAAACGGCGTGACGCATATAGTCCTGACTGACGAGTTTAACCGGTCTTCTCGTTTGGCGCATGACTTGTGGCCATAACCGCCCGGCTTGCATGAGCCACACACAAACACAACGACGGCCAACTGTTACCCTCGACAAGCTCTGACCTGTGGTTGTCCCTCCACCGCCGTGCGTTCACTTGAGATCCCTGGTGCGACCTACACTCGACCTGCGGTCACGCCCGTACGTAAGCAGTCGCTCGATATGGAGGGAGATGAGATCCAGGGGGATGTGGCTGGAGACGGAGGGCGGGGATATGAGCCGAGCAGCTGTGGGACCAGAGAACGAACGGCTCTGGTCGAATTTGAACTCGAACTATATTTTAGATGGCGAGTTATGTGAAAGGCTTATATGGACCACGCTGAGTGATATATGAAGGGCGTTCGGAGTTATTTTCAATCATCCCGACTGTTGATCGTCTCGCTCATGAACCTCCGATGCATCCCAATCACTACACAACCAAACAACCCATCTCCACTCTCTACCTGTTCTGACCCGCCTCATCCCGCTTGTCACCTGTCCACCACGCTTGTATGCTCAATGTCCCCGACGTTTCTCCCAATGCCCGATGTACCAACGCCACCTCCAGCTGTTCATTCATTACCCGAAAAAACGACCCCGTATAGGAGAATCCATGAACGTGGCTAGTCGATATGAACTGCTATCGGACTCGGACCGATACTTCTACTTGCAGGGAAAGTCGACGTACGAACCGTGACGCGTGGCTCTGATTCAAAAACCTCGGCAACCGAGTATCGTCCAAACAGTCAGAACTATCATAACTCGGTCTATTCTTCTCTGAAAGGCTGCTCTATACTATCTGCGGTGGAAACCGTCTAGTCTTTTTACCCTGAAAAGCTCGTTTGTCCTCGCCGGGTGGAATGATGGTCTCATCGGAGAGGTCTTTGATCCTCGCCACTCCTGGAAACCATCCCGCGTTCTTCCTGCGGCGTCTGCTCACAGCGAACACCTTTTTCTACCTCCTTGTATCTCAAACCTCGTCCTCTCGAAACGCAAGATTGTCCCGAAAAGACGGAAAAGCCTAGAGTGGATAATCGTAATCTGCGTTACCTGGGATGCTGCATGTGGTAGTGGTTACGAATCTCCGCCATCATCACTTCTTCCATCTGTTGTCGTAGCTCAATCACACGAAGGGACGCATATCTTGTTTCGAAGAGAAAGAGACGGGATCGCAGAATCATGCGATTTGCACTTGAAATTTTCGCTGTTTGGCGGAAGCAAGTGCGTTCTTGGGGGATATCATGAGGGAAAAAGCTGGCCAGGTTTGGGTGATTCTGCTGGTGCGTTTTTGTCTTTTGGTTGGGCGGTGAGGCGGCTAATGTATTTTCGTTTCGCCCTTTTCTAGGCTTGCTGTTTGAATGCGTCGGGGTTTTGTATGTGGAGAATGCGATATCGTTGCGCAAGTATTGCACATGGATTCTCCGAGTTCTCCTCGCGTATGAAGGTTTCCTCTCTCCGGGTACGCGAAAAATCTTTGAACGATGCCAATTGCCCTCTTCACTCACTCCGATTTCTCCTTCCTTACTGTCCCTGGAACTTCATCACATTAACAAATCATTCATTCTCGAACGCTTTTCACCACGTCTCACATTTTCGGCGGCTGTACCCTCCAGTCGTCGCACCGAAAAACTCCTGATATGAGTTATCCAACTATACTGATTCAACAAAATTGGGCCCCTCGACCGAATATTGGATTCATTCTTGCTCCTTCCTGTGCCGTTTTGATCATTCACGCTACTCTATAGGAAGCTTGGAGACCAGGGTCACTTGCACTTATGTGCATTCAACGCGCCGAGGATAATACAGTTTTGATAACTTGGCTGGCAATGTGCGGTCTGGGATTCCCAACGGTCTCTTCCTTGGATCTTAGGAACTTAACAAATGATTCAGATGATGGAGGTCGTGGATGGGTTCTGAAAGTGTTAGGAACAGATGAAAGCACCTCGACAGAGATCAATGGCTCGGGTCCTGCCGCCTGTTCTTCAAGACTTGGATTGCGACGAAGACGGGAGGGAGTGTTAGTTACTCGTCTGACACCGAACCGGTACTCATATGACGGGAGTTCAAGACGTTTGGCTTCTGGTCGATGACGTCTCCGTCGTGTTGTGGGCATACAACTTGCGTTTCCTTCTGCACAACCACCTGATTGACTTGATCCCCTGAGCTCGTGTTTTATTTACGGTTATTCGCCTTGGTCATTTGCTCCCCGTATTGCTTCTCTTTACGATTTCCTCTCGATGATTTGTACGGGTGCATCTAGTATATAACATATGTTATCATATACATATATGGAACTTCACTTGCAAATGATGATGTTGGCAAAAAACATCCCGATCGTCGTCTCGTTCAGTTGACGAAAAATTGCCCGGCTTGCGAAAGCGAGAAAGAAATATTACAACCGGCTCTTGTTCTTGAAGGGATCTCCTCCCACAAGCGAATGTTCAGGTGTTTTTCCCATCATGACTCATTATAGGGGTCTTTTCAAATTGTAAGTTGATGAGCTGGGTTGAATGGTGTGACGAGCTTGGGTTTTTGAGTCATGATCGTACCGGGGACGGGGGCTCTACAAGTACTATAGTTATATATCTGATTTTATGATCTGCATTTCCTACCCCATAAACGCTCCATTTACACGGGCGAGTCGGCTATTTATGATGCTCATGTTGATTAAATAAGTGAGTTTGCTCTATTCATTCCATGCTCACGACACAAAATCGGCAATACAAACATCGTCTAATGGAGCGAAGATGTCTTGTCAAATGGTTTTCTGGGCTAGCGAGCGTATTTCGGGCGCGGATAGTAGGGCCCATGAGTGATATAACTGCTGGTACACACAACCATCAAGCATCTACTTTATAATCCAAACGAGGCATATTGGTTTGTGAGTGTTTGGTCTTATGTCACTCCTCATGTTAGCCGCTCTGTTTGGACGGACACCGCCACTGATTTGAGTTTGTTCCTGTCATCGACGCAACTTCCCAACCACCACATTCGAACTTATCATTTCTCTCTACCATTTAGACGGTGGGTGAACGTATCATGCTGGAGTGTGTATATATCTCAATATGGATATCATCACTTACATCCCGTAGTTTGTTTGCAGCAGGTAACCATCGCGCGGTAAAATGAGTAAAAGCAGCAAAATGACCCAGTCGAGGTTAGCCTGTGAGTTTTTCTTGGTGAGCTCTGTTACTCTAAATATAAATGATAAAAAAACAACGACGCCGAAAAATTGGATGCAACAAAGACTGGGACTAGATATCACCAAAACGAGCCCCGCACGTGAAATTTACACAACACTCGACTGTTTGGCTCTAGCTTGCCCTTGAATGGTAAGTTTGATACCTCGATTGCCATAGCAATCGCTAATTTGCCTATGTAGCTTAACGTCAAAGGCACCTCCCGCCAGTCGATCACTCTATCCGTCGAGCTGCACAATGTTCTAATTTCCGAACGACTAAGCAATGGAATACCGGGACTTATTTCACCTCAAAATGCCGTGACTAGCTCTGAGCCAATCCGTCATCTCCATGAGCCCTCAGTGAGCGCTGCTCTTCCCCCAGCGCTAGATCTAACCCCCGCCCAACCCAGGATCTTGCACGGGTTATCATCTGTCAACAGATCTCGATCAGCCTAGTCAATGAATATCTCTGTAGAGCCGAAGCGAGCATCATACCCGAGGAAAGAGCCGAAGCGAGCGGTTCTGGTTCGAAACTCGTGTATCCTATAAAACGGTTACAGGTCTCCTGGCATAGTCTTGTTGCATTACGACCGTGAAACACTTTTGCCGCTTTATCTCCTTGGGCTATCTCTTCACCCTCAACATAACTATGCTCCTCCCTCGTTTAACAAAACATCTAGTTCATGCAGGAAACCTACAATCCCCACCATCCCCGACAATTCGATTTCCAGCTCTCCTGATAACTTTTCCTTGTCAACAGTCACGGCCGAACCTCGCTTGCTCGTATTCTCGCTCTCCTCGCTAGTCAAACTCTGAGGTCGCGTATCTAGATATCCAAAGAAACTGGACGGGACGGGGCGCATGATCCAGATTTTGACAACCTACCCACAACCGTGACGAGCCGTCCTCTCCTCCCTCATCTACTGCTACGCTGAAGCTGGAAGGGGTACTCGGAGTAAACAGTGATCCGTCAAGCTTATCTGGGTTGGAAGATGAAGGGATGGAAACCGAAAAAAAACCATGAGCCTGGGTCAATCTGGCTATAGACGAAAGAGAGTACGAGCCACTGGCGGGACGTGTCATGGTTGGAAGTCGGCTGGCTCCACTTTCTTTGGTTCATGTCGGTGCGTTTTTCTTATGGACCCGAGAAACAAGAAAGCTGATGTGTTGCTATGCTCCCAAGCTCACCTAGATTCCTACACAACCCGATCCTGATCTTAGCGCCCTCTGGCACGCGTATCCTGTGTTATACTCTGGACACACCGAGCGGAGCCACGCCAAACGAAGGAGGCCTCATCGCACTCTCTCTACTGTTTAAACACGACTCGTTTCAATCCTTATTGCAGCAGGCGAGCGTTGGACTTCAGAATGTTGTTTGTGTTGTTTGGCTAATCCAGGAACGTCCTGCACAGCCACTGATATGCGTCATCTCCGTCCCTGTCCTCGCCGTTTCCCGCCACCACATTCGAATGCTTCTCACTGAGAGCGATACTCTCAACAGCCGAGAGTAGCGGAACGCTCTAGTATAGTCGTGTACGTGCTGCTCGTGCTATCCTCAACTGTCTCTGACATCGATTGTTTTATTTTAGCACACACGCGACGACCACGGTAGAGGAGGCCAGAAATTGAAGAGCGATATAGCCCGAGTCAGGGATGAGTGTTTGATGCCGCTTCTTCAAGTCAATCTGTATATATTGGAAGACTGCGCGTCTTGGGAGAGACCCGATATGGAAAAGCAATGATCCGGGCACCGCGAAGGGGTGGGGAGAGGAGAGCTGGTCCACCATGGGATTTGCCGACCGAGAGGATCATCAATATGTGAGTCTTCCTGATTTTATTCAGACGGTCACATGTGGATAACCGTGCAAGCCGTGAACCATCGGATGCCTGCCGACTTGGTTCCTCTCGCGGTCGAACCATTCATTCCTGGGGTGTAAGCCTAAATCGTCGTAACACCTCCAAATATCAGCAATTGACAACGTTTCGCGTATCTGGCCATGGAAGATAGAGCCCCATGAGCTATAGATCAGTCCTAGATTTGCTCAAATTCCTCTTCTGTGAGTTCGAAAATATGTTTGTTCCAATGACTCTCTGATCACCGTCAGTAGTAGTCAAGGGCGCAATGACATCCTCGAACGGTATTCTATTACGCGGCTCGTTTGTGGTGACTATGCAATAAGCCGTGGTGTTCATTATAATAATGACCTTGACATGTAATTCCATGTTATTGCGACCACCTAGAACCACGAAGCTCGTTGTGCAACACCGGATATTTCTTCATCGTAATTGATACGCTGGTGAGTCTTATCCATTCATGCCATATCTATACATTGGAATAACTGCAGTACATAGGATGTTAATACCTCGTCCCAGCCATATCCTTCCGTGCGAACATCTCGAATGCTGCGACCCGACGGGGAGGGCGCACGATCACACTGGAGGTTACTGGGGGGTATGCAAAGGTAAATCGACCTGCAGAGCAGGATCGATGCCCTATAGTATATATCATCACTATCTACATCGAAAACAATCTATAGAACGTGTATAGAAGCTCAGAAAGGAATACAAATAGAAAAAGGAGATAAAGAAGACAGAGGCGACGCATGGGCGTCGCTTATTAAGTCAGAGAATACCTATTAAGCGATAATAGGTCCGGGGTAAGGCCGAGCGCATTGGGTCACGACATCGAACTGGAAACTCCGGACGAACCGAAACTCGAAGAGATGTCTAGCTAATACAAATCAGGCCTTGGTACATAGAACCAGTAAGACCTACAGGCTGTTTACTTCCTTGTCCCACGCCGTAAGTTTACTCATCCGTCCATTAGGAAAGAACTTCAGGGTCGCGAGAGACCGAGCGAGAGATAGAAATGCAGGAACAGAATAGCCAGGGCCTGGGGCTGGTACGTACCTTGCTTCATTCCATTTCACTCGATGAAATAGAAGTCTTAAGTGGGATCCATCTGCTGGTAGAATCATGGGCGAGACTGGACACAACGATGTCGCTGGACAACGCTATGGAGCCACATGACGCTATTGAAACGGCGCAAATCATTATGAATCACGGTACGTGTACCGAGAGTGTTTCGTATTCGGGCTGACCGTATTCATAGTCTCAATCGGGTGTGTTGGGAACTCGAAACATTTTTCAAGATCAATTGCGCATCGAACCAAGAGGTCGAGAAGAAGAATTTACAATGCGAAAGCATGAGGAAACTAGACCAAACGGGAACAGCCATCGAAACAACTTCTCTATCTCTCGCGACCGCTCGATATCTCCACCCTTCTCCACACACAAACCCCAAGGTCGCTAACCCAAAGGTCTGAGAAAACGAGAACGGTCAGGGTGGATAACCCAAAGTTGCACAACCTTGAGCATCGCATTTTTACAACGACTACAACGATCCACGATCCTCCGCCCTCTATCTGTCGTTGGGGTCAAGCGGGAAGATGTTTGCGGAGAAGTTTGCCATCTGTCGGACTTGTCTAAGTCGGAAAATATAGAGATGGAAGGCGAGGAGAAACATGAGCCGGGATTGACCGGCCTGCCAACTACAGCGAATACAAGTCACCAGTGGCCGGGTGTAAGGTGCGAGGCGTCATAACTTTCTCGAAACAACCTTGCCCTCCCTCCCTCAACAGCTTGCCTCAGTTTTCGCATAACTCTATTCCAGCCTCGACGCTTTCGAGTACCCACGATATCTTTGGCGCCCCAGTCACACCCTGCAGACCATTTCACCCGACGGCAAGATAGAACCACGGTCAGTATCACTGTTGATGGCCTAATACGCGCGCGACTGGACTCACTAGATCCGCATCGACTGTGGAGAATGTGATAGGAAGACTGGACAATGGATTACATTTGGATCTTCCATGGTCTCTCCAACTACTCCTATTGTTTGTAGAAAAACTGAAGACCTGGACGACCTCATATGCTTTCGGTACCCCAGGAACCACAAGATGTCGCTGGCTAGGTTATCGTGGCTGGTCACGCAAAATTTTGGCTCGACAGACACTCGTCTTGCGATTTCTTATCTGGATATTGGGATGGAAGGAGCAGCTCGGAAGGTGTGACTCGAGGACGGACTACGATGTGTTTCGTTTGGAAGACAAAGCTACACCGAGATGGCGGGTCGGAATGCGTTGGTACGTGTGGGCTAGACATGCCAGACTCTTGGTTACGGACAAGATACCCCTTCGCCGCGTATGTCAAGATTTTTGGAGCTGGTCATTCTATGAATGTGTTAAAGGTTCGTCTTACCCGGTTGTATCTCTCGTCGTTCTAAACAAATCAGCCCCGTATCCCACAGGCCAAAACCATGCGTGTATGGATATATCGCCTCGAAATTATCTGCCCATGGCTCAACGAGATTTGATATGGAGCGCATCGCTTATTTACGCGAGACGCAGACTGTTACATACGAAAGGAAATAAAATGCCCCTTTTCTAATTATCAATAGTCACACCAGATAGCAAAAGCCTCATTGTACCATACTACTCCTGAAATGTCACTCGTTTGAATCCATCTTACATTCGCCGATCCTTGTGCCGAAAGCCATTGTTTGGGTCGTTTGGCACATCCAGGAACGCCCAGCACAGCCACTGATGTGCGTTATCCTCGCTCTGTCCTCGCTGTCTCCCGCCACCACACCCGAACATACTCCCCACCTTGAGCAGTACCCTCAGCCACTGAGGGTAGAGAGCATGCAGAGTACCATAATGTACGCATCTCCCATGGCTGTCTCGATTGCCTCTGTTATCGTCTGTTTTATCTAGCACAGACGCGATGGCGGTGGGGAAACAGAAGGGAGGTGGCTAAGCGGGATCATCCAAGTGTGCTGGTGAGTATCAATACACTGCTCTCTCGAATGAAGCTCAAGCTCCTAGAAGAGCGAGCAGTTCTCAAAGGGACTTGGAATGGCGAAGTTGCGATCCAGGCGTCGCCAAAGGGTGGAGGAGAAACCTCGGTCGACTGTGGGATCTGACGAACAAGGCATTCGAAGAGACGTGAGCTTCATTTACGCTACTCGGGGGATCTTTTGATGCTCATCTTCGTGCCTTTTGCTGCCACTTCTCAACCATCACACCCGAAATCTCCCCATCGTTAGCTGAACCTAACAAAGGACGATTCCTCTCAACTACTGCATTCTTCCAACGTACATACTGCTATTCAGGATCTCCTTTCCCTACTTATATCCTCGCTCAATCGTAGCATGAGAGCGATGCTTGCGGCGCGAAAGAAGCGAGTGGCAAAAGCGGCCCAGTCCGATTTAGGCAGTAGGTGTCCATACATCCTCCCAGTACCCTCTAGCTCAAACTTGATCAGACCTACCGCCCCGAAAGAAGGCACGCGTGGAGGCATCTACGGCCTAAGTGCCGAAAAGGCACGAAAAGTAAAGCCTCGGCCGGTATTTGATTCTCCGCCCGAGGTGTTCGACGAGGTATGTGCTCTGATCATACTGATGTAATGACCATACTCTGATGCGTCTGTAGGTCGCGGTCTATTTAATGTCTGCTGAACTGTTATATCTTGTGCGACCGCACAGATTTTTCCGCAAGATGTTCATGTCTCCGAGCTCACTAGGGAGTCCCACCCGATCTCGAGACTAGGTCACCCAGACCATGTAGGCATTTTCTTGTTGATGCTTTGTCCTTCAGCTTTGAGCTTCCGGTTGGCGCTTATACACCCGAGGGGTGCATACGACGTACTCGGTAGCGAGTATGAAAGCAAAGAACGAGGAATCTATGGCACATGGACGTCTTCTAGGGGCTATTCCTCAGCATTTGCGGGGGCTGAATCTGTAATATATACCTGTAACTGATGCGTCAATTTAATCTATCTTTTCTGGCTTGTATTTGTCCAATCAAATCAAGCAAGGGGCTCATAACTGCTCACTAGAATCCAAGGGGGGTTGAAATCAATCCTCAAGCATTACTACTGAGCGCCAAAACCAGGCCGATAACCTTGATAGTGCATGTGCTCTCTCAGAGTCACAGTCACGCTGTCACCTGAACCTGAGTGCCTCGAGGTAGTTGGGCTGAAAACACGAGTTGGTCCAACATCTTGACACCCATCTCTACACTCGCCCAGCATACTTGTACAGATCTGCCTGTCGGCACGATGTTAAAGAGACTGAAGTACAAGACAGAACACACACTTGATGCCCTTCACGATCGGTTCCAGAGCAAGGCTAAAGCAGCAAAAGCCTTAGAAACCGTGAATGAATGCCTTTCCATACTTTCCGGGCTTAGAGTAACGCTTGAAGGCTTGCCCAAGACGCATGTGCCTATGCTCGACGCTGTCAATGAACTGCTGGAGTCCATTGAGAGGTACAAGGTACGAATAACGCGTTAACAAAACTGCCTGTAATTGGCTCTTTGCGCTAAACTTTTATATGCGAGTTATAGATTGGCATTCAAGCAGTGGGGCCGTACCTTGAAATCATGGGAGATCTAAGCGAGCTCCTCAAGCATCTTGATCAGCATTTTGGCCAACATCAACTCTGGTCGCCGAACCTCAGTCATCTTGCATGGTAAGCGTCAAACAAAGCTCGTCTTGATAGACGGCCAGTAATATTGTCTGATGTAGGGGTATTGCTCATGAGACCCAGATACTGCTAAGTCATCGGCAGGGGGAGAATCTAGGATTACACAGACCAACCCAAAAGGAAAGGGAGATGGCGATGGGCTGCTATCGACGGATTAGAACACAGCTAGCCAGGTTCACGGTAAGCTATCATTTTGGGAGTTAGAGTACCTGCATCGAGCTGATGATATCCTCATGCAGCTAGTCGAAAACACCAAGATGTGGCAACGAACGAAATTTGAGTCTGAAGTAAGCAATCGAGTAAAATAATAGGTTTTTACAAGTACTGAATTGGCATCACAGAGCACCCCCGTTCCATTTTTGCGCCCGCTTGCAGCCGAATACAACTCGCCGGAGTCGCATTCCATGGGACGAGCGGGCTGTGCATTTGGTACTCGTAACAACTTGATGAAAGAGCTCCAAGCATGGGTACACGATTGCAAGGGCCAGCGTGCGCAGTGGATCACCGGCTCGGCTGGTACAGGCAAAACAACGATCGCATATAGCCTGTGCGAGTATCTTGACCGCGCTGGACTGCTGGCCGCCAGCTTCTTTTGCTCTCAAAAATTGGGGTGTGGATCGATAGCATATATCATAACAAGCATCTCTGCTCAGCTTGCCCGATACTCGCATCCGTTCCAGTCAAAGCTGTCACATATGCATGATACCTATCCCGAAACTCTCAGTCGACCGATTGCTCTGCAGACCATGAGGCTAATTGTTACACCACTGAGGCAGGTTGGCCATACCTTTCCTACCAATGCTATAATTGTGGTCGACGGATTGGACGAGTGCGATGACAGCAAAGGCATAACTCAGATGCTGATCGAAATCATTAAGAGCTTGCCCTACTTTCCGCTGAAATTCCTGTTTACTGGTCGTACAGTACTGCGCAATGCAAACCATCCAAGGCAGATTATGGATACTATGGAGCTAGGCCGGGACCTGGATACGCTCGAGCTGGATATACATCAAACAGATATCGAAAACTATGTGCAGTCAGAGTGCGAAAAGGCTGGCCTCTTCTCTGTCAACGCTACTTCTTTTTGCAATCTTGCACCGACATCGTTCCGATTTGCCGTCACACTGGCACGTTTTCTCACAAGCAGACGGTCTGAGTTGGCTCAGGACCGCTTACAACACGCAAATGCCACGCTCCTTGTATACTGTGTAGATGGCAATAGGAACCCTCTGCATGATCTACTCAGTCTGACAATCTTGAGCAGCCTGTGCACGCCAAGCAATGAAGAACACATCAGCCATGAAGTGTCGAAGATACTCCAGACACTTGTGTGTGCTAGAGAGCCACTGACCTGGGGGGTCGTAGCTAGTCTTAGCGGCTTTGATTCCACATCGAATTGTGAAGGATCCATAGAAAAGCTCCTGGAGACCTTGTACGGCGTCTCAACTAACGACCCACTGATGTCAATTGACCGATCCTTATCGGACTGTATCTGTAATTCAGCTCAGTCGGGTACACTCTACTGCGACAGTGCTAGTACAAACGCAGACATTGCCCAAGTTTGCTTTGATCTGATGAACTCGCAGCTGGTCTCATTTAACATTTGTGGTTTGCAGTCGTCGTTTATAGCTGAATCAGAGGTGTCAAGCATGAACATCCAATTACGTTACAAGATGACATCAGAGCTGATGTATGCGTGTCGATACTGGGTGGTTCACCTGTCAGCGGCACATGCAAGCGATAGCCTGGTTACTGAGCTGCATGACTTTTTATCAACACAACTGCTTGCGTGGCTTGAAGTAATGAGCCAGACACAACGAACAAGTTTAGCCGCTGCTGTAGGGAATATGCAATCTTTGCAACTGGCAAGTGAAAACGGTTCTTAATGGCTTGTTAAATCTGACTACAACAGGGTCAATGTAGGTGCGTATCATACCAGAAGAAACTCGACTACTGCTGGATGACGCTGCGAGCTTTGCCGAGGCGTACTTGTCCTGCGAAGCGCTTGATTATATTCCACATTTGTACCTGTCAGTCCTAGCGTTTTGGCCACAAGACCAACCCGTATCAAGAACATACAAACACCTATTTGTCTCACTGCCAGTGCTGAGCTGGGCCACACCCGGCGTAACAGCAAAAGAACACGACAAGAGACTTCACAACACAAAAGGTTCCCTGATCCAGTCGCAGCCTACTAGCATTTTGTCACAAACAATTCACCACCACACTGATGATGTGAGGTGTGTTGCATACTCTCCAAATGGGGCATACATTGCGTCAGGCTCTGATGACTGTAATATCTGCATATGGGACTCGCACTCAGGCTGGCTTGTTGGAAAACCACTCACAGGGCATACAAGCTTGGTCTTGTCAGTGGCATACTCACTGGACAGCGCATACCTTGTATCAGGCTCTGAGGACAACACAGTCCGCATCTGGGATGCGCACACTGGCCAGCAGGTTGGCCAGCCACTCATAGGTCACACAAGCAATGTAAACTCAGTTGCATACTCACCTGATGGCGCATATATTGCATCTGGCTCTGATGACAAAACCATCCGCATCTGGGACGCCAAAACTGGCAAACGGGTTGGAAAGCCGCTCACAGATCACACAAACTGGGTCTTCTCAGTTGTGTACTCACCTGATGGCGCATACATCGCATCTGGCTCTAGGGACGAGACCATCCGCATCTGGGATGCACACACTGGTCAGCAGATTGGCTTGCCTCTCACAGGTCACACAGGCTCGGTTCGCTCAGTAGCATACTCACCTGATGGCACTCACATTGCATCTGGCTCTAGTGACCAGACTATCCGCATCTGGGATGCGCACACTGGCCAGCAGGTTGGCCAACCCCTTGCAGGTCACACAGACTGGGTCGACTCAGTTGCCTACTCACCTGATGGCGCATACATCGCATCTGGCTCCTATGGCAAAACCATCCGCATCTGGGACGCCAAAACTGGCAAACAGGTTGGACAGCCGCTCACAGGTCACACAGGCTGGGTCTATTCAGTTGCGTTCTCGCCTAATGGCGCATATCTGGCATCTGGCTCTTATGACAACACTGTCCGCATTTGGGATGTACAACACCACATCAACCAGACTATCCCTATAGAGAGTAAGTTCATTCTCTTTCCAGGGTAGTTATCTTCATATATTGACGTACTTCAACCCCTCTTGTACAATTTTCTATCCAGTTCTTACAGACGACGCTTCGCCTGAAGGCTATACAATCGACCGGAACGGATGGGTTCTCGATCATAAACAGAACCGTCTTGTATGCATTCCCCCGTCCCTTCAGTGCCAGTACCGTTCGCGTTGCGCCGAAGATGAGATCTTGCAGCTGGATCTCCGAGGCGTGAAGCTTGGAGAAGGGTGGTACGAATGTTACAAGCCTCAAAGCGTCGACAAGGAAATCGCGTCCGAGATAAACGCTCAGGCGTCGCAGTGATCTATGTTGTGTCTTACCCGAGTAACATATCCCTCAGTTGGCGTGCGCACTCAGGTCCTTGATGTATCTTCTCGGTTCTTGTATCCATTCTCGCTATGTATGCGATGGTCCGAGACCAATGCAGATGCTGTTGGAGTTTCCGAATAAGAGATGAATGAGGCAGTCTCGCATTAAGTACTTCATTACATGACACTTTCTACAGCGTAAGCTCAGGCTTACAAAGGCTTGTCTTCGGTATCCCATTCTATACACGACAGGTTCCAATAATCCGTTTATGTTCCATCGCTCCAGTCGATGCAATGCGCAGCCTAAGCACTTTCACTACTCTCAGTACCCGATACACAGAGCACTGTCAAAAAATGGCGATAAATTGAGCACCGGTACACAATTAGCAAACATGGAAACTGTAGTCGATTTCCTTTGAACAAGAGCTACTCTTGGAAAAACACTTTTAGCCGTATCCTCTACTCATACCGTGGCAAGATACAAGGTAAAGCCTAAGATCGCAATAAAATGGTAAGCTCGAATCATAGCAGAGGATGCAATAGTCTACGACGGTACCGTTCTTCGAACGCTTATTGTAGTGTTTAGTCGCGTGAGACTTGCCCATGGCCGTTTCAGGGTATATTTTTGGCTTATATCTGTCTGGACATATTGAACCAACCAGGTAGTCCAAGCACTCGGGCGACTCAGGCACAATAAATATAGCAAAGGAATGAGACACGTATAGTCCCAACGGACGACTTTATACGGTCATGTCGTTTGGCGCATGACTTGTGGACCATAAGCGCCCGGCTTGCATAAGCCGGACACAAACACAACGACGGCCCACTCTTACCCTCGACGAGCTCTGACTTGTGGTTGTCCCTCCGCCGCCGCGTTCACTTGAGATACCTGATGCGACTTACACTCGAGATGCGGTCCCGTCCGTACGTAAGCAGTCGCTCGATATGTAGGAAGAGGAGATCCAGGGGGATGTGGCTGGAGACGGAGGGCGGGGATATGAGCCGAGCAGCTGTGGGACTAGAGAATGTGCGGCTGTTGACGAGACTCATCAGACTCCTTCAGTAATGGTAAGCAATGTGAAGGGCTCTATAAACTACGCTGACTGGCCTATAAAGCGCATTGCACGATATTTGCAACAATCTTCCCCTGCTGATCTTCTCGGTCGCTCACCCAACCAACGTACCAATCCAAAAACGACGAATCAATCCATCGCCGCCTTTTATCCTGCCTCGAGCCACGCCATCCCGTTTGCCACGGATCTACCAGACCTGCACGCTCGGTATCCTCTCCCAATACTAGCTGTACCTCCTACCAACACCACCTCTGGCTGCCCAACCGATGCCCGGGGCAGGAACCTCGACAGTAGACCCATCTGCATTGGCCAGCCGATTCAAATCTTAGTCTAATCATCGGGCTTATAACTCGATGAGAGGGTCGACACGCCCACGATCGCGAGTGGGCCAAGTTCGAACCCTTGGTTGCTTGAGGCACCCCACCACCTGAAACGGCTATGGCTCGATTTTCCTCTTCGTGAAACCTCGTCCACATGACCTCCAATCGACACTTCTCCTGCGACCAAAGAAGTTTGCTCAAGCTGGTCAGGGGACATACTCGGCTCCGTGAGCTAGTCTCTGCTCCTCGCCACTCCCAGAACGCGTCTTCCGTCTCGTCCGACATGCCCACTCTTTCGATAGCCACCTTTGAAATTCTCATCGCGTGTCCGCTCTCCTCCCCTTAATTGCCGTGGCCGGTCCGTCTATAGGAAAGGGCACACCGTGGACAGTCGCGATACATGCGACCTCGGATGCTATGCCTAGTGCCGACTATGAGGCCCCATCAATGATACGTCTTCCATTCATTCTCGTAGCTGGTTTCGAAGGAGCTTCCGAAGGCGACATATGTTTCGGTTTTCGAAGGGATATGGGAAGAGAGCACAGAGGAACTGGACCCAGACTTGGAGTCTTCTTCGTTTGGCACGAGCGGGTGTATCTCCGGCAACAGGGCTTCAAACGGTAAAAGGGAATGCTGGGCAGGTTCAGGTTATTCATAACGGTACGTTTTTCGTATTTTGTTCGAACGATGCGAAACCTGATCCTTTGCCGGTTCGACTTTCCTAGACCCGCTGTTCAGGATACGTCAGTTCTCTGATTTCGTTTAGTTTATCCTTCTTGCGCGATCCCTGGATAAAACAATTTAGGTCTCTTTTCGCGTATGGAGATTCTTTTGGCTGAAGGAATGGATTGTTTTCGAACGATACTAATTGGCCTTTTCGGTCACCTGGATCATCTTCTCTGTCAGCTCTTCGACATTGCTCGAATCATTTCATTATAAATAAACTATTGTCTTTCACGCCACCAGACATTTGCTGCCACTTCAATTTGGAGCTATCATATCTCAACCCCTGGCGTTCGTTAATGCGCGACCCTTAACCCGGAAGAACGAACGGATGGTATATGCCTGATGCTTACTGTTTCTCTTGACCATCTGGACTCTCCTTGTTTTGTCACGCTCTTGGTGCTCATGCACCTGAAAACTCGACCGCTTCCACTCCAATAAACGCTCTTGCCGCTATTATCCTGAGCCGTTACATCGAAACTTGATGGGCGGAAGATACTCGGTGACAACAAAAAGAGGTTTTGCGTCGGCGAACCTTCAATTGAATTTCTCCTGACGTACTGGTCACTTGCGTTTTTTTTGGTAACGACTTGGAAACCCCGCCTCTTCTCGTATACAGTCAACACTGGTTCTGCATATCGTGGAGCTTGACCTCTTCAGCTGGTAATGCACGGTTTCGGCTAGTGCACGGTTTGTTCGGCTACGGGGGTTTGGATTTTGTTCGTAGAGGCGAACTTTTGGAATATGGAGATTGTAGATTGGCTAGCATAGATTAGGCATGGAGAAAAGAATCTCGCCCAGGATTGAAGGACCAAAATGCGACTTAAGAACATTGGAGCTTGGAGCATGAGGAAGACGACCATGGAGGTTGTACTTTTACCTGATGAGACTGGTTGTTGTACGGGTAGTCACGGTTCTTGTCTCTTGTTTGTTAATTATTGGGGAGATCCAATTCTATGGAAACCATACATTCTGCGATTCTCGCTCCGAATCCACCTCCATTCACGCAAAACATTCCCCGGCCTGGAGCTTGTCAGATGTTTGGCCCAGATGCATTCAGCTTATCCTCGCGACTCGATTTGAGTGTTTCACATGTATTTACAGTACGTAGAGAGTATTTTATTAGTTGTTCATCCAGCGATATGGGTGAATAAGATCTGCGTGCTGATTGAAGCCGAAAATAACTCCGAGTTTGAAAAAGGTTATAATGGTTATGCTTACTCAAACTCGAGGAAATCATCCATCACGAACTCATGTCAGTTTATACCCCAGAGTCGCCAGCTGATACAATGCCATAGCATTATATAAAAAACCACTGGAGATGCCGTGTTTTTTGTTATGTCGTCCGGACATGAAAATGATCGGGATTTGTTTGTGGCGTGGAAAGCTTAGTCAGCCACATACTTGCTCAAAGCAATGACGACTTGCGCTTCTTCGCTTCTTCCCGCCAGCAGCAACCTCCCTGAGCATCTACGAAGCACACGCCCTACTAACAAATGCTCAAAAAAACGACTTATATCGACTCTGGATAGCTTCTGGGGTTTTGACCACTCTGTATCATGATAACTCGTATGCAAAAACGGAGATACTTTAGGAGTCGAGACTAGCAGGGTGGACCCGGCCTGGCTTGAGCTCCTTCGGCTTTCTCTTTTCTTGCTTCTTTACGATCTCCCGGCGATTTTCTGTTTCTTAATCTTGTGTGAATCTCGTGGCTGCGGCCTGTCCGAGTCTGATCAATCCTCAGGCCTATGAGTTGGACCGTAGGCCCTTCAAGCCGACTTCTTTATTGTCCTCAGCTCGGCCTCTCAATAGGTCTAGAAATCTTCCTGAAGCTTATTCTATGTTCTCAATCTTGCTATAAGCCGGTAATAGGCTGAATTTAGCGCAGACTTTGTGTCCTTCTTTCCTGAACAGCCATACTCGCTCTTGCACCAGCTTGTGCTACTTGAAACGCCAGACTCGGCCTCAAAGCTCAAACTCTTATGCGATGGAAACTCTTCGTGTCTTCTCCTGTCAGATACGAGCTCACGCACACAGATGAAACGTGGACTGAAACGCCAGTTATTGCTATTACCCCAGAGATCGAATACAACCCTCATCGCTTATGCTATTATGATCCATTAGTCACAGGTAGTAATCATATCTTACTAGTGCGTTCGCAGTTTCTATGAATGTATAAGGCATGTAAACTCATGTAAGTGAAATATCTGGATCACACACGGGCTCTCGAACTACCTTAGGTTTTCCGGTATTCTTTTCTGCTCACGTTGTGGTCAAACAATCCAGTCACTCGTTATGATTTTTCTTGCTCTTGCTGATTATCTCGTGTATCAACAAGGTTTACCAAGTGTAGCTATCTCAAATTCTCGGGATCTATGATATGGAACGGAAATGTTGGTTCAAACAATGGAGGTGGTTCACCAAGCGTTGTCGGCCTGAATGCGCCTGATCGAGGGCTTCCCAGGGCAATACTGGAGCTGCGAAGAAGTGAGTGATACCTCCCTGAGCTCACCGCTGTATCATGAGATCGATCATGTTCTGTTTGTATTAGCACAACGTTCTCGCTCGCTTTTCGATTTGAGATTTGGTGTTTGCGAGATATCTGAACCTACCCATATTCCGTATTCTACCAGCCATCTCGATTAGCTTTTCATACTAAGATTGCTTTTTCTGTGACCGAAACTAGAACTATACATCCTCTCATCTATCATCTTCGTCGGCTCACGCTCTGTACGGAGATCGTAGCATAGATGATAAAATACGATTTCATCACTCCAGATACTAGCACTTAGCTCCTTGGGTATAGAACAAGTGCTCTACGCTGCTGTACTACTGACGAGTGCGTCAATTTCTAGAAATTCGGGTGAACGCAAACGTTGGATTTGTTTGGCTAGGTATGGCACAGGGCCGGCACAGCCACTGATGTCTGCCCATTCTCGCTAATTCCTGACCATCACACCGAATTCTCCCCACCCAAAGTAAAACCGGTCGAGGGTTGAGAGCAGCGAGTAGTCGTACTCTAATGACGTAGGTGATGATAGTACGAGTCTCTAGTTTCTGCTGATATTGTTGTCTATCTTAGCACACGCGATGACCACAGCAGAGGAGACTGGAGATCGAAGAGCGGAGCAGTCCGAGCAACGAGCGAGTGCCTGTCTGCCGCTTCTTCAAGTCGAGCTTAGCATCCATTAAGGGTGCGCACCTTGTGGAAAAAGTCGACAGGGGAAAGCTGCGATCCAGGCACTGGGATGGGATGGTAAAGGGGCCTGGTCGTTTATGGCATCTGCCAGCCGAGATAATCATTCACATGTGAGTCTTCCAGGTGTTATTCAGGCAATAAAATGTGGATGATTGTGCAATCCGTAGCTTGTATGACGACCGCCGACTCGCTTCATCTCGTATTCGAACCATTCATCCCTAGGGTGTAGACCTCTCACTCCTCCAGAAATCAACGACCGACAGTGTTACGCGTATCTGGCCATGCGAACTAGAGCCTACCAAGTAATGAAATCTTCCTAGATTTCCTAAAAATCCTGTTCCGTGAGTGCGATAGGATCATCGTCTGTATGAGTCTCACATCAGCGCTCGGTTATTGTTGTAGAGAACGAGTTCATCCTCGAATAAGATGCTGTCGTGTAACTCGTTAATTTTGGTTATATCATAAGCCGTCACAACCACCACGATGCCCTCGACGTTTGATGGCATATCATCGCGGCCACCGAGAACCACCAAGATCTTTTCGTACTACCGGATATGGTGATCGAGTCGTCAGTGAGTCTTATCCCTTCCTACCTAGCTATTCACTTGAATGGCTATCTCATACTAGACATCAACCCCTCGTCCTATCCACGTTCTTCCATCCGAACATCTCAAACTGGAAACTTCTGACGATTCGGTATTTGAAGAGAAGGCTAGCTGGTACGAATTATGACTTGGTATGTGAAAACAGTACGAGGTATAGTATGTTCACTTCCTTGTCCGATCAGCAGAGAAGAACTCGAGAATCGTGACGAACCGAATTGAGACGGAGCAAGCCATAGAAATGGATGAACGGAAAAACATGGGCTTAGGATTCGTACGTATCTTGCTTCATTACATCTCACTTGATTACTGAGAAGCCACAGGTGAGATTCGTCTGCTGGTAGAATAATCGACTAGACCGGCCGTCACGCCGTCTTCGGATGACGATACCGGTTATGTGACGATGTTGGGACGGTGCACGTTGTTGTGGATCACAGTACGTGTACCGAAACTGCTTCGCATTTGGACCGACTTCATCGATAGTCTCAATCCAGTGTTTCTGGAGCTCAAAATACCTTTCCGGTTGGATCGAGCATGGAACCAAGAGATCGGGAAGAGGAATCTACGTTCGCATCGCCTGCAAAGCTAGACGAAATGAGAACAACCATCGAAACAACTCCCCCACCTCGTGACCGCTTGATATCCCCACCCCCCTTTTCATCTAAACCTCAAGGCTTCGTACCGAAAGTTCGAGGAAACGAGAAGGACACGAGTGGATAACCGGAATTTACACAACCTCTAGTATTACATTCGACTACGACTACGACGATCTGTGATTTTCCCTGCATCCATTATTACGGCTCACTCGGAGGGGTCTTCGTATGATAAGGTGATTTGTCCGATTTATTTGGGTCAGAAGACGAAGAGGTGGAAATCGAGCAGAAATACGAGCCGGCATTGCTTAGGGTATTGACGAGAGCCAGAACGAGTTCTTGGCGGAGGATGTCGAGTGGGAGTCGCCGTGCTTGAGGAAAGGTCGGATGGACCTGTCGTAATTCATGTCGGTGCGTGTTTATCACGGGTTTGAGAGGCGAAATAGCTGATGTGTTACTTTTCCTATCATCTCCAAAGTTTCGATTCGAATCCACCTGGTGTTCGAATGCATGGTCATTCATCTCGTTATCTCAATGCTGGAACTCGAACAAATCTAGTCCAGGATTATTTCAGGTCGGATATTCTCATCCCCGAGTTGGCGATGTCCTTCCCTTCCTCAACAACTAAGTTGACTTTCCCACGAACCTATCCTAGCCGTGACATTTCCAAGGACCCAAGTTATGTTTGGCACCCCCCTATTTCCTCTCGTCTTCAGCCACGTCCTGCGGAACCACTTTGCTCGATCACGATGACCATCATCGGTATCGATAACGTACCACTGATTACGCGTACGAATAGAATCACTAGATCCACATTCACCAGAGGGAACGGAGAAGGGAGGTTGGACAATGGATCACGTATGACTGCTCCCTGGTCTTCTCGGCTACTTCTGTCGTTGGCGGAGAAACTGAAGACCTGGACGGTTTCATGCATATCCGATATCTTAGGGATTATGGGATGTCAATGGCGTGGTTATCATGGCTAGTCTGGATTGAGCGATACTCGCCTTGCGATGTCTTATTTGGATATAGGGATGGAAACCGAACTTGGATAGTGGATCTCGAGGACCGACTTGGATGTATTTTGTAGCAGGGATGACAACGCCACATCCTAGAATGGCGGGTTGGAATACGTGTATGGGTAAGGGCTACTCTTGCTCGACTCTTGATCATGGAGAAGATGCTCCTTCGTTTCCTGCACCTGGATTTTTGGACCCGGTCATTCTGTGAGATATCAACGGTTCGTCGCTCTTGTTTGTTTGTTTGGTTGATTATCCCGTCGATTCGAACACATCAGGTCCGTGTCCCACGTTCCACAAGCATGCCCACTTGCGCGCACGAGTCCATTGCCGCTAATCTGTCCGTCCGCAGCTCAGGATATCTTATATGTACCGCAGTGTTTATCTTCGTAAATCATATCTGAGACCTGGACTGTTATATACGAAATGAAATACAGTGCCCCGATCCCAACTATGAATATTCCGCGCCGAATGAAGGAACCCCTATCTCACTACATTCTCTGGTCGAACTCGATCCAATCCACTCATGTCTCCGGCAGTCGATGCCTATACCCCAAGACGTCGTTTGGGTCGTTTGGTTCATCCAGGAACGTTTAGCACAGCCACTGATGTGCGTGATCCTCGTTCCTGTCCTCGCGGTTTCCGACCACCACCCTCACGCTACCACACGCCGAAACAACGCCTTTCAAGCATCGAAATCTGTGACAGATAGTAACATGGTGACGTGCACGCCGTTCTCAGACGTATTGTTGTGGCTGATATGAGCTGTACTATTTGTAGGACACGCGACGGACACGGTGAGAGAGGCGGGATGTGGCAGAGTAGCGTGGCTAGAGTCAGCTAGCGAGGTCTTCTCTACCGCCTTTTTAATCGTAGCTTAATCCTCTCGAAGAACGGGCGATTCGGGTCTAGACTCCAGAGGATAAGGTTACGATCCCCGGATGAGGATGAGGAAGTAAACGCCGCTTGACCATGGAATCTGCTGGCGAGATACTCGATAAGATGTGAGTACTTCTCATTCCACTCGGACTGCCAAAGCTGAATGAACCTATAAGTCAAATTTCATTTGACCCTCGCTTGCTTACTACGTCTTGTGACCAAATGATTCATCGCAGAGGGCACTCACGTCTCGTTCGTCGTAACGCCACTAGGAATTGGTGAACCAATGCTCTTCTTTCACGAAGGATTGGAATAAGGGTGAAACGAGCCCTTTCATATCTCGAACATGCTCAGGAAAAATGCTCTGTGAGTTCAAAATGACTATCTCCGAGATGGCTCTTTGATCGGGACTTTTGCAGAGTCATGAAGCGGGAGCACCAGTCCGAATGAGCTCCTGCAGCGTAACTCGTTTGTTTTGCTCAGTCGATATACGGTAGTAAGAGTAGGTTTTCATTTCCTGTCCACAGTTTTGATCGTAATCTACTAGGGCTATGAAGGAGATCCTTAGACATCACCGGCTATCTCAGGTTCTGGATATAGGTATCACTAGTTTCATCCATTACCCGTTCTCGGTCTCTCAAATGCTTACTCGAACGACTACAGTGAATGAAACACTCCACCCTCATCCTCACGATATCTCCGTTTCGGAAGTCCCAAACCGTGTGTCGCCGACCATGCCGCGTCCGCTGCATCACCCCCAGCGCCAAATCTACCACCACAGTCCTCAAGCGTTCAACCCAGGATTCTGCATGGGGTATCATCTCACAGAAGGCCTCGAGCAACCTGGTCGATGAGTATCTCTATCGAACTGAAACCTACAACTACACCCGAGGAGAGAGCCGAGGCGAGTGGTTCTGGTTCAAAACTCATATACCCAGGAAGATCATAGGTCTCCTGGGAAGGTCTCGTCTGTATGAAGACCTAGAAAGACCTGTGCCACTCTCTCTCCTCGAACTTTCGTACCATCCTCGGCATCGACACAAACCTTCCTCGTCCGAAAAATCTTCTGGTTCATCTGGGAAATTTACGGTCTTTGCTACCCTCGACAATACGACTTTCAATCCCCTTGATAAATCCTCCCTGTCGACGGTTACGTGCGAACCTCTCGTGCTCATATTCTCACCCTCATTTCCACTCGAGCACCGAAGTCGAATATCAAGATATCCGCAGAAACGGGAAGAGTTGGGGTGGATAATCGAAATTTGCACAACCTCGAAGCCTGCAACTGACCCGTGAGCGTTACAATCCGCCCTCTTCGCCTTCATCTACCACTATGACCAAGCTGGAAGAGGTACTCGGAGAAGACAGCAATCCGTTCGGTCCATCTGGATTGGAAGATGAAAAGACTGAATTGAAGAGAACCATATGCCCAGGTCAATCTGGCGACTAGTGATCGCGAGTACGAGTCACTGTCGGGGAGATTTGTGGTGGGAGCAGTCATGGATAGGAGGTGGCTGGCTGCGGTCGTGGTGGTTCATGCCGGTGCGTTGTTCTTATAGGTTCCAGAAGCGAGGAAGCTGATGCGTCCCCATTCTTTCAAACTCTCATTTCTCATTTACTAGGTGTTTGAGTCTATGGATATTCATCTCGCCACCCGGCTACTTGACACAAACAAGTCTGGTTCTAGCTCCCCATGCAATGGACAAATGGTCTTCGAGTTGGTGCTGGTCGTCCTTCTTCCGCAGCTCACCTCGATTCTTACGCATCCTGACCTCAGCGCTTTCCGGCACGCGTATCTCAGTACCTTTACCTGCTCTCCTCCAACCACGCCTAGCGGAGTCACCTTGTTCGACTGCAGTAACCACAAGCTACTCAAATATCCCGCCATTGAGTACGCGCAGGAATAACCTCACTAGATTTTCATCGACCGAGGGGGAAAGCTGGGTAGTGGATCGCATGTGCCTCTCCCCTGTCTCGCCGGCTATTGCCTTGGTGTTTGGAGGGAATGAAAACCCGGACCGCCTCACCGGCGTGGCTATCATAGCTGATCACGCGAAAACCTGGGTTCAACGATACTCGCCATGCGATATGTCATTTGGATATCCGGGTGGAAAATGAGACTCGGATAGCGGAGATCGAGGACTACTCAGGATATTCGTCAGGGGTGACAACGCTGCATCCGAGAATGGTAGGTTGGAATACGTAGGTGCGTGTGGGCTATGGCCGTGGATAAGATGCTTCTTTGCTGCCTGCGCTTAGACATTTGGACTTGGTCTTTTTTTAGATATTAAAGGTTCGTCTCGCTTGCTTGATTTTTCTACAATATCCCGTAATTCAGAACACTCTAGGCCCACGTCCTGCGTCCCACAAACATTGCCAATTGCGTATAAGAATTGATCGCTCATGGACTGTTCCCTCGCATGTTGATAATATTCAGTATGTGCCGCAGTGCTTATTTTTGTCAATCGTTTCCCAGACCCAGATTGTCATATACAAAATGAAATAGAATGCGCCATTTCCAACTAAGGCAGCTTCATTGTACTATATGAACTCTTCAAAGGCGACTCCTCACAATCCTTGTTGCAGCAGCCGATCCTTGTACCGCAAGACGTTGTTTTGGGTCATTTGGCTGATCCAGGAACGTTTAGCACAGCCACTGATGTGCGTGATCCTCGTCCCTCTGCTTGTCGTTCTCCGCCATCACACACGAATACTCCTCACTGGGAGCGATGCCCCCATCAGCCGAGAGCAGCGTATAGCGGGAGCATTGTGATATAGGCCTCGCTCACAATACTTTCTACTGTCCCTGATGTCGTTAGTTCGTTCCATTTTAGCACACGCAGATGGCCGTGGGGAAACGGACGGGAGGTAGCTGAGCGGAATAGTCAAGTCTGGTAGTGAGCATCAATCTGGTGCTAGCTATTATGAAGCTGAAATAACTAGAAGAGCGACCGCTTGCGAAAGCGACTCGGTATGGCAAAGCTGCGATCCAGGCGCCGCGGAAGAGTCGAGTGGATATCTCGGTCGACTGTGGGTTCTGAGGAACGAGATATTAGAAGACGCGTGAGTTCCATCTATACTTCCTGAGGGGATCCTTTTAGATAACTGTGCTAGTTCCAGCCCATCTGGATGTCTGCCAATTCGCTTCCTTTCGCGGCCGAGCAGTTTACTCAGATGTTGTTTTGCTTGTTGTGGGGTCCCCGAAGATCAGCAATCGACACCCTTACGACCATGTGGCCTTATACGACGGGGGCATACAAGTCGAAGTACACATTCTGATCATACTCCAAGGGAGGGATAGTAAGTCTTATTTACCATGCATTCTTAAGGCGTCATCCATTAACTTGAACTTTCACCGTCGCAGCCTGCCAAAGCCTTCTTATTTTCATCCCTCTCGATGCGAATGTCCTGAACTGAATGCTTAAGACGATGCTATACTCGAAGAAATGTTTGAATGACAGGAAATAGGTCTTAGGTTGATACAAGATAATCTGGCGTGCGTAGCATCTATTCTAGCGTTTGCGCCCCACCCTCGCTCATCACGCCAGCAGAGCAGAAAACACAAGAGACTCTAGATCAAGTCCAAGTCGAGCTGAAGATGGAAACCGACAAAGTTCAGACCAGTACGTACACCGCTCGTTTCTGATCGGTTAATCTATCGGAAACTGGAATCGAATTTCGTCAACCTGTTGAATAGTCGACGAAGGGAGATGCAAAGGTAAATATGGATGACGCTACCGAGGAGTATTGCGTTTTTGGAACCACGCCGAGCACTTCTGGATCATAGTATGTGCTGCTGAAGTTATTTCGCGTTCCGTCTAACCTTGCTTATAGGCTCAAATGGCTTGGTTTTGAATTTCGTAGTTCTCCTCGCGTTCGATTTGGTACATCAGGAAGCAATTCAGAAGGCACTTGCTACCCGTTTGATGGGGAATTTCCATATGCCCAAAATCGTGGACATGACGTATAAATGTGTCACAAATGCTCCACAATTCTAGAGTGGAGCGTTCTGATTCAGGGACGCAAACATAGCGCGATTATCTTCGATCAGGTCGGGCCTGATCTCAGGGTCTTGTGTGGGCGCGGTTTTTGGAGCCGCGGCGCGCCATGTTTTGACATTTTTAGAACATCATGAAAGCCTCCCTATAATTGT
Source organism: Ceratobasidium papillatum (assembly GCA_037042815.1). NCBI lineage: Eukaryota > Fungi > Basidiomycota > Agaricomycetes > Cantharellales > Ceratobasidiaceae > Ceratobasidium > Ceratobasidium papillatum. The sequence goes on along the minus strand of JAYRCO010000199.1, from coordinate 2,452 downwards.
CTCAAATGTAATAATACGATATAATTGCGATCTTTTTTTGCTTGTTACTGTAAACACGGTGACTGTTCACTTATATGGAATTTGCATAACAGAATCGCGATTTCCGCACTGAGACGAGTCTCGTCTGAATCGCGAACATACTAGGAATTCCAGCCACTCAAATTTGCACATATGACCGGGAACGCGGTTTTTCCGAGCGTCATATAGAAAAACAGGATAAAACGGGCGTACAGTGAGGGAAGCCTCATATGTGAACGTATCAAGACAATAGACGAAGCAGAGACCTCTACTCGGCCAACCTTTCATCCACCTCACCTCTTACGCGCGTTCCTCGCAGGCTACCCTCGTTAATTTCCTTCTTCAAGACGAACGCGTGCACCATATTCACTCGGGTGCGAACATCCTGGCCGATGAGAGCTCGTTGTAGGTCCCGGAGCCGGAATCTTGCCAGGTTAGGGACCAGATATGTTGGGTGGACGTGGAGTGGCGGGTTCGGGTTGGGCCGGAGTCGGATTCGATTGAGATTTGAAGCATCAGGCGAGGTAGAACGGAAGAAATAGGGATGCTGGATTTGGAGCATTTGAGGCAGGGAGAAAGGGAAAAGAGAGAGGAAAGGGACAGGATTTTTGCAAGCGAGGGAGACAAGATTTGAAGGCTTATTGCTGTTCGCAAAATAGTTGGCGCCGGCGCTAAATTGTGTTTTGGACCAAATAAATACCTTGGGGATAATAAGACAAGCTACGCACGATAGAGGCGTCATAGAAGGGTGTAAACGGGTGCAAAATGGTCGCGTCAACGAGGCGAACATAGCTACAGAAAAATAATTGCGAAATTCAAAGTTCCATAAGTTGACCCCCTGAATCTTTTTGAGCATACCACGCGGCATCCAGGCCGCTTACCAGGAGGTGTAAGATATTGAAATGCTCGCATAGCTTCTGCGAGCACGTTTATAGTAAGCACTAAGCCACTAATGATATCTTTGGGTAGTTCACCCCCATGTAAGTAACCTTGCATTTGTAAATCACTCGAACACTGCTAATTTACTTGTTTTCTTCTGTAGGCGTGCTCTTAAGAGCTATACAAGCATTTCTATGTCTTACAATTCCTGGTAAGCGGTTTGGATGCCGCGTAGTATGCTCAAAAAGATTCAGGGGGTCAACTTATGGAACTTTGAATTTCGCAATTATTTTTCTGTAGCTATGTTCGCCTCGTTGACGCGACCATTTTGCACCCGTTTACACCCTTCTATGACGCCTCTATCGTGCGTAGCTTGTCTTATTATCCCCAAGGTATTTATTTGGTCCAAAACACAATTTAGCGCCGGCGCCAACTATTTTGCGAACAGCAATGATCAGGTTCGTTGTCATTATTTATGTGGTTTTCCCAATTCTCAGTAGTACTTGTATCTCTGTTCCTGTGAAGGTAGACGCACCCAGACAGAGTGAATCTGTTTGTAATTCATTTTGGTCTCACGTTTCCCGTCCATTTTTAGTTCTGTACCAGCAGCCAAAGTATGAAATCTGAAGCCGTAGTACCAGTTGAACCGATAAATGCGCCAAGGTACTGAAAGGAATTGTCCCGAAATTTAGGTCACATCACAGAATTCGGCTAGTGACTTGTGACCACATGAGGCATCCCGGACCAAACGGTCACGCAGTTCCTGAGATCCGCAGACTACACTGCCTCGAGTTAAAGACGCCGCGCGCGCCTTGAACGCTTGACCGTCATCTCATCACACTCTCAGCGTAACTTCCGCTCAGATCGCACCGCCAGTGCAATGCTTAGGAGTATCAAGGATAAGGCGAAGCATACAATCGATGCTGTTTGCAATGGGTCTCCAGCTGCTCGAAACTCCAAAGTCGCAGACGAATGCGAGGATGCCCTATCCCAGTTGATTGGACGACTCAAAGCTATGCCCGACGCTTTTCAGCCGCTCCTAGATGCCGTGGCTGGATTGTTGACGACTGTCCAGCGTTTCAAGGTATATGCAATCCCGCCCGTAGTGCTCTCTTCATGGGTAATTGAACTTCATATCGCCTCTTGACTCATAGACTCTTGTAAATACACATCCAGAGCGCTATAGACTGATGCAGGATATGAGCGACGTCCTAGTTGCGCTTAACGGCTATCTTGACCAGAGTGTGGTCTGGTCTCCAAGTATAGCTCGTCTGGCGTTGTGAGTAGAGAAGTATCTTCTTGCAAGGAGCATCATTACTAAGTTTTGACACAGGGGTATAACTCATGAGACACGGACGCTGGCCGAACGGCCAAAAGGAGAGGGCAGAAAAACCCGGAAGCCAACAAAGACTGAACAGGACGAGAGCTTGAAGTGCCACCGATTGATTCAACTACAGCTGGCTAGATTCCTAGTAAGCTGCTACTTCATCATGTGTATTAGCTAGATTTCATCTGACCCTTCGCCAATGAAGCTGACAGAAAATACGGAAATGTG
>JAYRCO010000198.1:26850-39558 GCA_037042815.1 Ceratobasidium papillatum | reverse complement strand
GACTGGTCATTTAGATGGTGCGTCAATGCTGCATACAGGTAACGATCGTGCATCTGAGTTTGGATTTTTTAAAGCACGTGTTGCGGGGCTGAGACGGTTGTCAAAAGTGCAAGTTATGCGATCTAGTCAGCCGAGCTAGCTTATTAGTTATCTCAGCCAAAACTCTGCCTATTTCGGAACACTAGATCGCGAGATAATGACGCCAATATCGAGATGGGAGTGCAACAATTAATCTCCGGTGCCCAGTGCGTGACTTCTAAGCCAATAAACATTGGCCCAGCTGATGCTCCAAAACAGATCAGCCAAGCTCGTATCAATAATCCATGTAGATCATCGAAGTGTACACACTGTCAGTGCTTTGACGCTCACAGCTGGTTTTTGTTCATCGAAGCATGCCCAGAGCCAACTGCCCCGTCTGTGACGCGGCGATACAAAATAACGACCTTGTTATAGACGAGCACGTGCTCGTTCAGTTTCATAATCTAAGTATGTCTCACCGAAGATACAGATACTTCAAAGACATGATTAACCGTACACTAGTAACGACTCTTGAGGTTCAAATGGAACCAGATGGTGAATGGCACACGGAGGACGGGAGATACCGATCATCAGTCCCAGGCGTGCCGCTCCCTACTACAACTGTACGCCCCAATAATCAACCGCTTAACGACATTAGAAGCCAAACAGTCAGTGTTAAGCTCAGCAAAAAAAAAAAAAAAAGTGTATTTTGACGCATGCTCAGTTTGCCTCTGAGACTCGGGCTGACCCTTCACCGATTGAAACGAGGACAAGTTCCTTCTCCCGTGCAAGGGCCAATCTACCATCTCAAAATAAGATCGAAGACAGTATAAGCGTTGCGTATATGTTGCTGTATGGCCTGTCCCTCATATTTGCTATAACTGAGGTATGTAAAGCTCATGCCAAAGGCTCGGGTGTGCTACGATTATTCCACTCGTGTTTCCGATTCTGGATCCAGATATCGTACTAATTACGACACACGTGTTGAACATTGCTCAGGCTGGAATCTCAATTTGGCTTGCTCATTATCAAAGGCATCCGAACATCACTTTGGCGAGCCGTACTATCCTAACCGCCGTGGTTAGCTGCTGGACAGCCCTTCTGCGTGTGTGTCTATCCAGTTTTCTGATAGGAATCTTCCTTAAACTAACGCTCTAACGCTACTGCTTTCGTACTCGTATCTATATACGTTATGCTAATTCCCCAAACGTACAGGAGACTCATAATAGCCTCTAGTACGAGCACTAGACGCATCTATTACACCAGTCTATTGACGTAGTTCTCAGGCCTTACCTACATTCTTTGGGGAGGGGTGGCTATATCCCTGTCTCTCTTAGATAGCTCCATGGCGGTATGTCCGTAAGTGCGCTACTTCTAGCTATATGCTGAGCCAACAGGCTGAGACGGCTGATAGACCAGAGCCTTCCTCGTATTGTGATAGGTTAAAGGTCACAGAGATATTTGCGTGGTCTGAACGGTAACTATAAATCGAGTACCTTGGTTACTGAGTGGGTAGCTTAACTAGTTCACTCGCAGGGTTTCGTTCTCCCTGTCTAGAACAGGTCTATCCTGCTCGCTATAGTGGACATGGTAGAAAAGTCTAAGCACCTCGCTGAATATCTACAGTGCCAACGACTCTTTTATGTATTAACTCCCTTTTTCTATCAAGGCACCCCTTTACCAGACGCATAAGTTGCAGAAGCTGGCCAAGACCTCGTGACTCTCTCCTGAAGTTGATTTATCCAATAGGGTTTTTGAATCGTGGACATCATTCTAGCTCTGTGCTACGCTCTTATGTATGCCAGATTTTCAAAACGGAACCCATCCTCAGGAGCAAAACGCTGAGGTGATCATCAAGATAAGTATGTTAATCCATAGCGAGTCTCTTGTTGGAGCCTATCTACTTTAATATGCGCTTCCTACCGAATAGTACGTATTTGGAGTCTAAGTATAATATGCTGTCACCCTGGGTGTGCGCGGCCTTTGGACTGTATTGTTTCAGCTTAGATCGCACTGGCTCATAGCGTAAGCATGCCGTAATCACCTTCATACACAGCCACAGATGGCCATCAATAAATCTTGCTCTCGATTCGCCACCACTCACGACCTGGCCTCGGGATAACGATCGTCTTAGTCTCTTCATCAGATCTCCTAGAGCTATCATTACTAAGCTGAGCTACTCTCTGTATTGCTCTCTGTACAACACCTGGGAGAAACGAAAATCCCTCTACCATTAATATATCTCCTCTACGATGAATAACCTCAGAACGAACTTGATTCCGTAAGTTAACAAAATTTGGACGGTGATATTCTGGCTAACCTACATCAGCTGTCCCTACACGATCGGCTCGACCTTTCAAATTCGAGTCACTCCGCCCGCTGGATCCCCTTTCGAGACACAAATTACCGTCGTTGAGACATACACGCCATTCACCATCTCTCCTGTCATGCGAGTATCCCTTGACTCCGCAATTTCTGAGAGAAACTACATGTCCCACCCTCTCCCATCTGAACTAGTTCTGAAAGTCTACGACCGCCGGTTTGCAGATGATCTTCGAGAGTATTACCACCTTCAGCCGCTCACCTACGAGACAGAGGCGCTTTATCATCAGTACATTACTTCGGGACGAGCTCCAGAAGGCCCCGATATCATTGGTAATGAGATTGACGCCTTTGGAGGGTTCAAGACCAGTCCACCGGAACTCCTCGAGCACTTTATCGCCACGGAAATCAGCCCATACTTCGATTCTGAATGCGCGACCTACCAACGTCTCAACAGTCTCCAGGGACACATCATTCCGACTTTCTACGGAACTACCGAGTTTCTGGAAGGACCTTCTGTGCCTGGGTTGAGTCTGTCGGTACGAGGCGTATTGCTGGAAGTGATCGAAGGAATTAGCTTAGAGCACATGGATACTGCGGTGATCAACGTGGACACCGTTCTCAAAAGTGCTATGCGAATCGTAGATAACTATGGGGACTTGGGAGTACTCAACCACGATGTGCGCCTAGGAAACTTCTTGCTCAGATCAGACGATTCGGTAGCCATGATTGACTTTGCCCAATCTCGTCTGCGCAGAGAAGACGAGGACGAGCTGGAATGGAGACGAGCAAAATGGAGGGAAGATGAAGAAGGATGTATCGGATGCGAGGGAATGAAAAGGTTCGGGTGGCCTTATGTTCGGTCGCTGAAATACCTTCCGCCACCTGAGGATGAATACATTTGATGCGTCTATACGATCAACACCACGCGTCCATTTTTATAACATACTTGAATAAAAACTTGCAGATCGACTCGCACAGCTTGGTTATGGTCTAATTGTATGAAGAGGATCAAAGTGTGTCGCAATTCTCAGTCAAACAGTGCCAAACATAATGACAAATGTCTCTTTCATTTGGCCTGTCGCCCACATCCGCCACCAGCCGACTCCATAACTGCAAGCAACGTCTTCCAATCCTGCCCCTTTTGAAATCATGAGCGCCAAAGGCTCAGATATATTTTCAATATAGCGTGCTACCCTGAATATAAGACGAGAAGTCCTCTCGGTCGCCTCAATATTTATTATACCACTAGTCTATCTCCCTCTTCATGGCCGACACTCAAGCAAATTTAGTTCCGTACGTTAACTACCGTCAACAATAGATTAGTACACTAACTAGCATCAGCTGTCCGTACGTGGTTGGATCGACCTTCCGCCTTCGAGTTACTCCACTTTCTGGATACCCTTTCGAGGCACAGGTTACCGTCGTCGAGACTTATACCCCATTCACCATATCGCCAGTCATGCGAGTATCCCTCAACTGTATAAAGATGGATCAGGAGCATTCTTCTGCCTGTCTTCCGTCTGAACTGGTACTCAAAGTCTACGATCGCCGGTTTGCTCACTCGCTTCGAGAGTACTTCGACGTCCGTCCTCTCACCTACGAAACAGAAGCGCTCTACACCCAGTATATCTCCTCGGGACGGGCCCCACAAGGGAGTGACGCCATCAGCGACGAGATTGATAATTTCGAAAGTTTCGAGGCTTGCCCCCCGGATCTCCTCGAGCATTTTATTGCGTCAAGAATCAGCCCGTATGCAGAATCTGAACGCGCTGTCTATCAGCGCCTAGAAAGTCTTCAAGGGCGCGACATCCCAATCTTTTACGGATCCACAGAGTTCATGGATGAGTCGTCTGTGCCTGGGTTGAGTCTATCTGTACCAGGTGTATTGCTCGAGTTAGTTGAAGGAACTAGTCTCGAACACATCAATCCTGGGTTAATCGATATTGATACTACTCTCAGAAGCGCCTTGCGAATCGTGGATACATGCGGAGATCTAGGTATCCTCAACCACGATGTACGTCTGGGCAACTTTATCGTCAGACCGAATGGCTCGGTGGCCATGATCGACTTTGCCCAGTCCCGACTACGCAGAGAAGATGAAGGTGACTTAACTTGGAAGCGAATGAAGTGGAGCCAGGATGAAGAAGGATGTATCGGGTTTGCAGGGATGAGAAAGTTTGGGTGGCCGTACGTTCGGTCGTTCAAGTATCTCCCGCCGCCTGAGAATGAGGATAGCTAACGCACCACGTCGATCGGTGTGCAACGCCTGTTCGTGCAAGAACGCAACAATCACGTGCTCGGTAGCAGGTTAGGTTAGCACGTAGCTGACATGTACCCTTGTTATGCTCATACCTCCATCTGCACGCGTCATCGTGATCACAAAGCAAGTTTGTCATGTACTATGCTCTGTAGAGCATCATATACAAACAGAGACAGTTGTGTGAAACAAGAAAGTACTGTTCGATACGAAAATCCATGCCATCAGAGACCGAGATGTGCCGTGTGAGCTACGGGTATGATTTACCCCCATAAAGCGCACAGGGGTCAGGGGTCGATTTTCAGAAGATCCATTTTCGCAATTTTCTTTTTTTATATCAACTCTTCTCGTCAGCAGGATCATTTTGGTACCGTAGCATACCAGGAAACCGGCCGGATTTTGTCATCTTGCCAGTACTATCTAGCAGAATGGTATGGTTCCCAAGGTATTTATACTTATGTTTATGTACGCATCCTAAGTATCAAAGCGCATTTTCTGTGTATTTTTAATCTCACGCTGTGTTGAGATACGAGTGTGACAGTGCGGACCCGGGATTTCGGCAAATACCGGGAAGCCGGCCACGTGATTTCCCCTCATCGTGGAAGAAAGCACTAAACAATTTCAAGGATGATTCACACAATGGGCTATCAGGCACGAAGTGAGAACTTGCTAGAGTACCCTAGAGGAGTCTCTGTTAGAGCTAAGTGCACATATTTGGATACTTCAGGTGGAAATGGTTTACCTGCTTGGCAGACAACTTAGGTGGCTGAGAACTCGCTGAGTGGAGTATATTGGGTGCTACGTAGTCTGACATAGCTATTTCCACGCACAAGAGGGCTCCTGGCCTAAACTCACGCGTTTAGGGGGTGTACATAGATAGCTTAGTATTACAACAGCATCAAAGCATGCCGTATTTGAGCAGTCTTTGAGCTGTAGAGGCTGGTGTCAACCATGCACTAAAGGATTTGCGCATACAGTTGTTGCACTAGTGCTGGCTACGGCTTAAGCTCTCTCGGATTCTAGATTGACATCCGGTTTCGGACTCTGAAATTTCCGAGCCGGATTTCTGCACCCGTCGCAGTCAAAGCACCAAAGCTGTGAAACAAACCAAGTAGATTGAGACTAGATATGTTCAATATCTTGCTCCAACTCAGGTGAAATTTTGTGAATAAAATGAAGAATGATTACATATGAGAATATGGAGAAAAGTCGGGTGGCCGGCTACACGGTCCCGGCCGGCTTCCCGGTATGCTACGGTACAATATAGAGCAAATCTAATAACAATAGCATATACCCAGCCCACATGTTGCAACTGGCTACAGCCGACTTCGTTGTATGCTACAATCGGTTATCGCATTTGCCAAAATATTTTGGCAACTGCCACGCCGCATGTGGCACCTGCTGCCCCTATGGGAACTGGTTGCGGCACCCGCCCAAAATGTTAACAGGATGTAATCAAACCGGTGGCCGTAACTAGTTGCAACTGGCTGGCGCCAACGTCGACCTTTCCTGACGTGAGCGACGATGGGTGCGGGGAGTTGCAGCGTGTCGACTGCTACCCACGGGCGATGCGTTGACCGATATCAGCCACTAAGGGTGTCTTTAGAGTGGCTTTTAGTGGCATATATTTACTTACTCAAGAATTGGCGTTAAATGAGGCGCGCTGACCTCGCAAATTCCTATGCTAGCTGGTATTTACACCTTTCAACACTGACGCTAACCTTCGCCACCGCTCACCGTCTATAGTCGCTCGCCCACAGATACTCGACTCAACCACTCTTGCGCTTGCCCTCACTGCCCGTCCACCTGATTATATGCGCTTGAATATTGCGTGTGGGCCTGCTCCCAGCGGCTGTGTACGTCCTCTTGATCTCCGTCTCTCACATATTGATGCAAGTCCTTTGCGTAAGCATGTTCAGTCCCCACAGTATATTCGTTTTTACTGACTTTATCTTTTGACCTAAAAATGCTCATGAACGTCTACATGTCCACACTCGCGCATATGCGCAGTTTTAACGTGCTTTATTTTCTGGACCAGGAATCAGCGGTCAGGACGGATCCACTCAATCTGCCTATCGACCTCAACTACAAATAGGAAAAATAGCCTCGTCACCCACACATCCTGTTTTCAACGCTTGGCTAGTCGGTGTACTGCAAAGCGAATGGGTTGCGTTGACATGCTTAAAGACAGCGAGTGTATCGGCCTTTTTCACTCATCCCAACCTACATGATCCTATCACATAATATGTTTTTCCGGTTTTGCTGACCATGGATACAGTAGTCACTTCTTTCGCTGTTTGGAAATTGTATCGTAATCACACAGTCATCAATACCAGCAGCAAGGTATGTGCCGCAAGGCGGCGCTCGTGAATCCATTTTGCAAAGTTCATAATCCGTGTGGCTCGGAGATAGATGCATTATAGCGATAGGTATACAACGAGTAGGTATTGTGCCTAACCCATGTTATGAAAATTCGCCCCTTGAACCCCATAATTTCCGTCCTATAATGACACCATGTCCCTCGGTTGGGTTTTTTTCATACAAAAATCAATGTAGTCGAGCTTCCAGTGCGCATATATTCACCTTCGAAAGAACTATGTACATGCGGGACCGTGGTGAAAATCCCAGTCACTCACCTAGCGAGATCGAGAAGCCAGTCCAGTTTCTTCATTCGGTGAGTTTTCGATTCCAGTTCCGAGTCGGACCCCTATTGTCGGGAGCGATAACCCTTCTTTCGCCAGTCTCTTCAAGTCGAAAAACCAGCTAGGCACAATGATCCGTAGGAGCAACCTCAATCTACAGTTCGGACCCGAGCTCTGTAGCAATCGGAACCAAGAAAATTAGAACTCGTGTAGACGATGAAGAAACGAAGCGCACACTCACACATATCAGTCTTGAAGTATCCTTTACGTCATGCGTACTCTATTCTTGAATCGCACAAATCTGCCCCCAGGCTGAGCTCTCTCCTCCTCCCACCCATCCTGCTCGCCTGGGCTCGTTCAGCCTACTCCGCTCCCTCGACTCAAGCATATGACCCTTTTCCCGGATTCCATTTCCCTCTCCTCTCTCCAGATCTCGGACCTCCGACCGAGCAATATCTCGCTAGGCTTTCTATCTCCGACCCCTGACAGCCTTGATTTGGGCCCGTCATTGGAGAAGAAGGGGCGTATTAATGTGTTTTTTGTACGTTGGACGTCCCCAGTGAGCGTTGTCTCGCCATTACTCTAGAAGGATTTTTGCCCAGAGTAGCCTAAACGTTCTCGACAGTGCTGCACGAGATATTTCCAGTTTTGCAGTAGAAATGGGTGTAATCGTCCTATGGCCTAGTCATCACCACACTCTCGTTGCCCAAATGGAGAGGAATAGCGTCCGTCTTCCGAGACGTATTGACGGGCTTGCGCGTGGTGGAATGATATTCCATGTGTTCGAATAGGCTTGGATGGAGAACGTGGCGTGTGGGTATAATGTACTCGAGTCGTCCCGGGTAAGGGGATCAGATGTTGACCATACGCCAAATCTCAATCGAGAAATCATACAAGTGGCTAATTCAGGATGTGGGGCCGGGCCGGCATAGCCAAGGTGGTCGTGACAACAGGGCCAGTCGGTCTTGGCCCAACGTTCCGGTCAGCACAGTGAGCTGCTCGATCCACACCCTCCAGTAGCGCTGCGGTCGTCGCCGCTTTTCTCGCATAGGTTCTAGAGTCAGACACCAAGTTCTTGTGCTGAATGGATCGGGTTCAATGAAGACGTCCGTCTATCATGCCGTACACGAAGAAAATCGATCGTCGGACACTACTCGGAGCGATAGTCGGATCGCCCATCCTACGCACTACGGGTTTTCGGTGGATCTATGTCGACGGCAAGATATCAATTGCCCACGCCCATCTCATACAGTAGGAAACTCACCAACTCAAGTTTCTACTTTCTTGACCACGATACAACACTCGCAGGTGCGTTGTAGAGCTTTCTGGGCTCGAACACATCGATCCATGAGTTCCATGCGCTCCTTTTCCTACCTGCACCCGATCCCGTGCACCCTGTCCATCCCGTTCCCTCTCAACTCGGACTTCCATTTCCCTCACCTGTCGTTGTAGATCTTTGACCGCAAATCGAGCAACGTCTCGTTCGTCTTTCCGTCTCTGGCTTCGTGCAGCTTCAATCTCCGCACGACTCGGCGGATTCGGCTCTGGACAGGAGAATGGGGACTAGTGCAGCATGTGCGGCTAGGTCGGCTTTGTATTGCGGTTTGATGAGTAGTGAGAGGTTGGATAGGTCTGTTGGTGTAGCAAGGGATTGGGAGGAAAGAGATGAACTAGAGGAGGGAAGTAGGCGGGGAGAGGATACTGATAGAGAGAGTGGTGGAGAGGCAGGAAGAGAGGTTTCAGCCGCGATGATGTTCGAGCGATCCTGGGAGAGTGTGTTGGACTGATTTGCTGCCAGCGTGTCCGATTGATTGGCATCCACATCGTAAGACTCGCGGCCAAGGCTGACTCTTGTGACATCGACATCCTCCTCTCCTAGTGTTGACGTAAAGAGCCTTGCAAGCTCGGGTATATTCTCTGGATCGACATGGATAACTGTCGTATGATTGAACCTGGCGTATCCTGGAGGGTACATCGTGGGGGTCGAAATCCCGTTCAGGTCCAGGAGCAGGTGGTAGACTAGATCGGCCAGACCCGGCACTCGCAGTGATAAAGTCGAGTGGACTCGAGCCTGTTGTCTCTTGCTCTAATTCGAGAGAGCGACATTCGGGTTCTCTCGCTGGGTGTATCGGGTTCGATAGAAAATGAGGGATGCGTTGTTGCATTTTGGTGAGGTTAAACATCCAGGCAGGTATTGTGTTGTTATCCCCCCAAGAGCAGTGTCATTCGGAGTGGGTCAGGCGTCTTCTGCTGCGCCGTTCGATACGTCTCCTGCGTTGGAGTAGAATTGGGTACCATTCTCCCGCCCCGATCGTTGCCATACTCTCGTTGGTCAGATGAAGTGGAATGGCGTCCAGCTCTCGCGACATATCAAACGACTTGTGTGAAATCGAGTAGTCCTGTGCTGGAGACATAGAGTTCGGGAGTGATACGATCGAGTCGTCACGAGCAGGAGGTGAAGACGTCAACGATACACCAAATCTCGGTCGAGGGATGGGTGGAGCAGTAGACTTCGAAAGATGGGCCAGGCTGGGTGTGGGCGGGGTAGTCGCGATAGTAGGACCAATCAACCTTGACCCAACACTCTGTCCAAGCGCAGCAAGTTGCTCGATCCTTTCCCGCCCAGTCGGACTTCGGTCGTCACTACTCTCGTTCGCCAGCCTATCCAAAAATGAGGTGTGCTCCTCGTCTTCAAGTAGCGGTGCGCTAGGCACAGTAACTCCTTCAGCCGAGGTTTCAAATGTAGTGGTTCGAAAAGCGTCACGAGCACCTCCTTGGCCAGTTCCCGGAGTGTTTTGCTCGCGAAGGATGGAACGAAACATCGACTTGAACCACCCAAACGGGGCGGGTGTCGTCGGTATGTCCATGCTATCATTTTATTAGTCTGGTGGTGACGTGTAGGATTGGTTACTCACTCGGGGCTTCTGATGCTGTTGGTTTCCTCTGCGGTCACGTGGACGCAAATCCGACCTCGGCTACTAAGCGCCGAAACCGTCGATTACCTGGGTTCGGATTCGACGGCGGCTGATGTTTATCGTTTGCATGGAGCCATGGCATCAGCGCGACCAGAATGACCTGGTTTCGCTTGGATACATAGCCCGGCAAAATGTCACTTGTCCCTTCTTCTCACGCTCATTGATTCCGTTTTAGTTCACGTACCCTGTTTATCTGAGTTGCTTCATGAACATCTGATGCAAGGGCGAGTCTCTACGAACATTTTCCTTCGCCTTTTCTGATAAGGGTGTGAAAATATAGCGGGAGGAACTGCATTTAATCTCGTTTTCAACGGTTCGCTGGAAACGCATACATGAGGTCCCTGTACCTTTTTCTCACACAACAGTACGGTAAGCTACGACGCAGATAAGGGATGACAGCAGCCAAACAAGAGCTATAATCTTCACAGTTGACCGGAAGGCAGAGGGGAGCGAGTTGTAAAACTTTGAAAGCACGCGCTGTTCCGCCGCCCGTGCATTGCACGCCGACCGGGCATCAGGAAGATGAGCACCTCCTCGAGGCGCCTCGCGGTGACAGGCTGTGCTAAATGATACATGCAACTACTGCGTTTTGATCGACGTGTCCACCTCGATGCACATCATCAGACATCGATTGGCTGTTGATGAAATGTGCTCTCCCGGTTAGTACGTTCTGATAGTGTCGGTTATGGTGTACTGAGCCCTTTACGCTATGCGAGGGTGAATCATTCCTGAATGTATACGCATCAACGTGTGGCCTACCTCATGAGTGGCCGCCAATCCAAGTCGTTTATAAGGTAGGAGCAGGAAAGAGTGACTAGCGCTGCGAAACGATAGCAGAACCCCAGCGTAGTGCATTATACAAAAGATCTCGAAGCTTCCCATGTCCATTCCAACCGATGAAACAGGGTGCGTGGCGTGACTGAAACGGAATATAGCGTACTAAGGACATCCTCAAAGTGGGTTAGTCTGCGATGAAAGTGCTACAGGAGTCACTGAGCAACCCGTAGTCTATTCTAATAATATCGTCGAAAAAAAAGAGGAACCAACGGAAGGATTATCCTTGAGCCGCTACGACACGTTACTTGGTCAGATGGACGATCCTGAAATCGTATCTCAAATTGTAGACGAGCTTTGCGATGTTGTAAAGAGGTATGACACCAACAATGTTTCTGTGGCCAACTAGATGATATATTGATGGGTAAATGGGTGATTGATAGCAAACAAGCATTGGTCGGTGGTCTCGCCGCTCAAGATAGCGAGCTCAGAGGGGGCCGCATGTTTGAAGATATGTTCATTGTGGTCGACAGAATCGTCGAAGAAGAAGTGCAACGTCGATCGCTGGCAAACGAAAGGCACCCGTCAAAATTGAACTTGCTCTGGTTGCTTGAGCGCTCATGTTGGAAAGATCCCAGGGACTTGAAGAGCGCATCAGGCATCAAAGAACTGATAATGCTGCGTGCATTAGGCAAGTTATTGATTGGAAGCATGGGCAAGGCAAAAAGCAATTTCTTCGCTTTTCTTGGAGCCAGTTGGTTACGCCGCTTTGAGAAACTAGGAGACGTAACAGACATCGAAAAGGCAATCGAAGCTGAGTCACTCGCGGCCCAGCTCACTCCTGATGATCATCCAGACAACCCGGCTCATCTGAGTAGCCTAGGAGCCTTGTTTCATTGTCGATTTAAAAGACTGGGGGAACTGAAAGACATCGAGAAAGCAATTGAGTGTGAAGCACTGGCGGTTAAGCTTACTCCTGATGGTCATCCAGACAAACCCAGTTGTCTGAATAACCTGGGTAGCTCATGGTTGGCTCGATTTGAGCGGCTGGGAGAGCTAAAAAATGTGGAACGAGCGATAGAGTGTCAATCGCTGGCGGTTAAGCTTACTCCTGATGGTCACTCCGACAAGCCTAGTCGTCTGAACAACCTGGGTAACTCGTGGTATCGTCGATTTGAGCGACTGGGGGAGCTAGCAGATGTAGAAAAAGCAATCGAGTATCAATCACTGGCGGTTAAGCTTACTCCGGATGGTCATCCAGACACACCTAGCCATCTGAACAGCCTGGGTAGCTCGTGGTCTCGTCGATTTGAGCAACTGGGAGAGCTTCCAGATGTAGAAAAAGCAATCGAGTATCAATCACTGGCAGTTCAACCTACCAGTGACGGTCGCCCAGTCAAGCCTGCCTATCTGAGCAACCTGGGTAGCTCGTGGCTAACTCGATTTGAGCGACTGGGAGAGCTAGCAGATGTAGAAAAGGCAATAGAGTTTCAATCGCTGGCGGTTAAACTTACTCCTGGCGATCATTGCAACAAGCCTGGTCGTTTGAGCAACCTGGGTAGCTCGTGGTATCGCCGATTTGAGCGACTGGGAGAGCTTCCAGATGTAGAAAAAGCAATCGAGTATCAATCACTGGCGGTTAAGCTTACTCCTGATAGTCATCCAGACAAATCTAATCGTCTAAACAACCTGGGTAGCTCGTGGTATCGTCGATTTG
>JAYRCO010000198.1:0-26750 GCA_037042815.1 Ceratobasidium papillatum | reverse complement strand
CTCGTGGTTTCGTCGATTTGAGCGACTGGGAGAGCTTCCAGATGTAGAAAAAGCAATCGAGTATCAATCACTGGCGGTTAAGCTTACTCCGGATGGTCATCCAGACACACCTAGTCGCCTGAACAGCCTGGGTAGCGCGTGGTATCGTCGATTTGAGCGACTGGGAGAGCTTCCAGATGTAGAAAAAGCAATCGAGTATCAATCGCTGGCGGTTAAGCTTACTACGGATGGTCATCCAGACACACCTAGTCGCCTGAACAACCTGGGTAGCTCGTGGCTAACTCGATTTGAGCGACTGGGAGAGCTAGCAGATGTAGAAAAGGCAATCGAGTATCAATCGCTGGCAGTTCAACTTGCCAGTGACGGTCACCCAGACAAGCCTGCCTGTCTGAACAACCTGGGTAGCTCGTGGTATCGTCGATTTGAGCGACTGGGAGAGCTAGCAGACATGGAAAAGGCTATTGAGTGTCAGTCACTTGCAGTCCAGCTCTCTCCGGAGGGGCATGCAATTCTCCCACATCATCTAGGAACGCTTGGGAATCTTTGGGTGCATCGATTTCAACAGTCAGATCTTCTACCAGACCTTGAACATGCCATAATGTGCTTCAAAACAGGCGCTGAGCATCCCATAACTAACCCTGGAGCACAGATCAAATGTGCCCGACACTGGGGCAGATGTATGACTGTTGCTGGTCTTTCACCTCTTCCAGCCTTCCATAGGGCATTTTCCCTCATTCCACGTCTTGCTTGGCTGGGACTCACCATACAGACTCGATATACTACCCTCATGGAAGTCAGTTCCCTTGCTACAGAAGCAGCTGCATGGGCAATGGGTGCCGGTTACTACGATCTTGCAATTGAGTGGCTGGAGCAAGGACGCTCTGTTGTCTGGAGTCAGACACTTCAGCTGCGAACCCCATTTGAAGATCTTGCCACTGTTCATCCTGAGCTTGCGAGCCGCTTCAAGTGGACTGCCTCGGAGCTCGAGACTGCTGGCTCGCGAACCGGCACTGCCGAATCAAATCTGAATTCCCGGGCAGACCTCCAATCCCAGGCCGTTCATCATTGTCGTTTGGCAACACAATGGGACCAGCTTTTGACCGAAGTTCATCAACTAGATGGTTTTCACGAGTATCTACTTCCTACCGGAGCGCAAGTGCTCAAGAAGGCAGCTAAAGATGGGCCAATCGTGATAATCAATGCTCATCGCTCTCGCTGTGATGCTCTCATCATTTTGCCGCAGAATGAAGATGTGTTGCATGTACCCCTTGATCGTTTATCATTAGAGCAGGTAGCCGATACTCGTGAACAGTTCGCTTCAATGATCGGCCATCGCGGACCTGAGAGTGAGGCTCGAAGCATCCATTATCACAAGCCTATGATCAATGAGCAAGACCAGTTCCTCCCACTCAGTTTACTCTGGTCCAACTTAGTGGAGCCTATATTTCATGCCCTTGGATATACGGTGAGCATGTGCTTAGAAGCAACTACTCTACAGTATTTGACTCAACGGGTGTCAGCAACAATCAGAACGAGGCGATCTACCGCATGTGACCTGGTGTGCAGTAGGCGCTCTTGCATTTCTGCCACTTCATGCCGCTGGTTCATACAATGGTTTGTCACCTGGGACTTTTGACCTGGTCGTCTCGTCGTACACTCCAACCCTTAGTGTCCTGCTCGGCGAGAGCTCCCAGGCTGCTACTCTGCAATCGGGGTTATTGGCTGTTGGTCAAGCGACCACTCGTGGTCAGCCTGCGCTACCAAAAACCGTAGAAGAGCTTGAAATCATCAAGAAGCATGCCAAAGGTAGTGGCTTTCATCAGCTGGATGGAGCACTCGCAACCGTCGACGCCACATTGGACGCCATGGAGCGGCACAGCTGGGTACATCTTGCATGCCATGCAACTCAGAACCGGGCGAATCCAAGCCATAGCGCTTTCTACCTTCACGATGGGGCCCTCACTCTTGAGCAGATTGCCAAGCGCTCGTTCAAAAACAAGGGTCTGGCATTCTTATCAGCCTGCCAAACAGCTACTGGGGATGACGGTCTACCAGATGAAGCGACTCATCTGGCATCTGGGATGCTGATGGCCGGTCATCCGAGTGTGATTGCTACGATGTGGTCAATTATGGATGAAGACGCGCCGGAAATTGCGAATCACGTGTATGGAGAGTTAATGAAAGACGGAAAGTTGGATCACACAAATGCGGCAAGGGCACTGCACAAGGCAGTGGGGAAGCTACGGGAGAAGGTCGGAGTGGAACAAATTGACCGGTGGGCGCCGTTCATCCATGTTGGTGCGTAGGAGGACATTTTTCGGATAAAGTTTGGAGCAGGCAATGAAAGAGTAAGCTACTGCAGTCGCCGAATTCTGTCAGAGCTCTCATGCCGGAATCTAGTTACGACCCGATCGCTGTAGTTATGTACCGCGCATATACGTCTCTCTCGTCATTTCATTAGTGCTTACATCTAAAAATAAGTTCTGTATTACAAAATATCAGAAATTTTATTGATGATAGGGAAGCGCCCACGCGGAGGACCGCGTTGGGCAGAGCACCTTGCTCGTATAGGCTGGCACAATGTACTGAAAAATATAGATGTCATAGCCATAGCCAATCTAGGAGACCCTAAATACTTTGCTTAGAAACCGAATGTATCAGAGGCGTATTTAGCTTATGTACAACGTTTTACCAATGGATGATACCAAGAGATATGACCATATGATAAATACGAGGAGAGAGTCCGACGTGCTAAGTGCATGTATCGCATGGCTGAACAGTTCTAGATGCAACATATAATCAGCGAGATTGGCGCCATTTTTTAGTGGTTACGAACGAGGCTCACCAAGAACTGATTCCAGCAACCACGTTTGTCGCCGAGCCAGACCGGCCTATACAGCTTAGTCGACCAGACGTATAAGTGAGCCATTCTATCTGTACCTCATCACAGAGTGTATCTTCGGTGAAATTGGCGAGCAAACTGTCGACACTGTGCAGAACAAAGTGTTGGGCTGTGCATCTGTCCTGCGAACGACACAATAAACGAGCGTAAATTTAATTTGGACAATAAACAAACGATATGTCTGCGTTAAAAAGGAGTTTCAAGGTCTGGATGATATGCCAGTGAAGGGTCGTCTACCGAGTAAAATTAACATCCGAATCAATCTCGAAGTTATAGTGGCGATCAACGCAGAAAGAAAAGCTCACCTGGCTAATGGTTCAGGAGGCGATATAGAAGATGTCATATCTGATCCTAGAGAATTTAGAATATGCATCACAGGAGGTCAACCTGGAATACCCGCCGTGGTGAGTTTTGGTCAAGCTATACCACACGAAAGCCAAGCAACCCTCAGGCTTGACGGAGGGAGTCGTCCCCATAGTGTCGATAGAGCATAGTAGGACTTACCTGAGGGGGAAAGGAAGAGGGTCGCACTATTTGCCGGCAGCTTTCCGTCACGTCGGCCTGTGCTGTTGCCGATGACCAATCCCAAA
Source organism: Ceratobasidium papillatum (assembly GCA_037042815.1). NCBI lineage: Eukaryota > Fungi > Basidiomycota > Agaricomycetes > Cantharellales > Ceratobasidiaceae > Ceratobasidium > Ceratobasidium papillatum. The sequence continues at coordinate 23,258 of JAYRCO010000198.1, read as the reverse complement.
GCCACTCCGGAGCACATTATATATTGTTGATCTCGGCCCACCGCCTTACGGTCAGCTCACGCCCTTCGGTGCCCATATTACCCTGACATGCAATCCTGGTCAAGACACCACTCGGGTGCTTTGGGAGTTCATCTCGAGCCTTTTCGCTATAATTCCTTCAAGGCATCTGGAGGACAAAATGAGTCGCTAGTTGAGCTGGATAGAGCCGTAAAACAGGAGTTTAGTCATCCATGAGTGTAAATGAAGCAGCACAGACTTACCTTAACACGGTTCTATAGCCTTTGCACTCGCAGTGGCAAAGTAGCGAGGAGTTGACATGACATTGGAGCAATATGGAAGAGAGAAACAGATGATCGGATGCGGCTGACTAATATAAGGGTCCTCGCAATACAAAGTGCCCTGCACGTTTCCCTGAGAGACCCTGAATATTGGGGGGGGGAAGTGACCTTGACGAGCAAGGTGATTATCCTTTGCTGTCTGCCGATTTGCATTAAATCAAAAAGGTTATAAATAAATTCCGTTAATTCTCTACGCTGCGTGGACGAGTGGCTAAACGATGGGCGTGCACATCAGGAGAAACGACGATCTGCCATTACTGTAGTTCTATATGGCAATCAGGGCAGGCGGGTTTCGTAAGCACCACCTACTAACCATCACCTTGCTTGCCAAGGTCTTCTCCCCCCCCCCCCACAATTGTCACATCAACAAATGATGGGTCCAAGGGTCCGGATTTGTAATATGTCACCGGGCGTTAAGGTAAAGGTTATCGACAACAAGATTCTTGCTGCTACTTATACTAACTTATCAGTTTCCTTATCGTTTTATGTCTCGGAGGCGAAGTGGTGGGATGATTCATATATGAGACAAGACAGCTCGCTTCATACACGCTCGATTATCTCGTCGTAAATTTAAGTAGAATACACACGCTACGGAAGCCGCCTCACTGGGTGTGCAAGGATTCAGTCAGTTTACTGAGAGGAGTCAATCTTGTGGCTCTGTTGACAAAGCTCGAGTTGTTTGAGGAGCGCGTATAGGTTATGGCATGAAAATATGCTGATTTCAGGCATGTCGAAATGACAAGGTCAAGACAAAGGCGTGTTTGTGTTGTGCAAGAAATGTTCCAGCCCGGCAAGCAAGCAAGGTGCATAGCCCAGTGACGGGCACATCAATAGTCTTCAGTGACAAAAAACTACGCTCAGCGATCTATGAGCAATGGTATCAAAACGTTCTTTAGTTTCCACTGGACCACCAGTAAGCCTTTGCTTTGACTATCTAGAACACTATTACCAGGACGGAGGTCGCTATACGGACTATGAGCCAAAAAAATTAAATGTGTCACCTGATTTTTCCGAACCGAAACCCCATCGCCTCTCACAGAAGGATCCCAATCAAACCTAATCATCCATCCCTCACCACACGCAAACCAAAAAAAAGTGCACAACAATATCATTTTTCAGACCGCTACTCTAGCAATCCGCACAACATCAAATAATTAACAACATCCCCAAATCTAAAGCTCGTCATGCGATCCACTGCCACCTTCAGACGATCCACCACCATACAACTTGCCAGTGATCGGGTTGACGACAGCCTGGACTTCCTGGAGCTTCTCCTCCAAGTCTTCAGACGTAGCGCTCGACCCGTTCTCCTCGAGCCAGTCGGAGGTTTCCTTGACGGTGGCCAAGATAGTCTTCTTGTCCTCGTCAGAGACCTTGCCGCCGAGACCTTCCTGGTCACCGAGCTGAGACTTCAATCCCCAGATCTGAGAACGTGTTATCAGTATCGAGTGTAAGAGAAATTAAAATAATATGGACGTACGAAGTTCTGGAGACCGTTGAGAGCCTCGATACGCTTCCTCTGAGCCTCGTCCTCAGACGCAAACTCTTCAGCCTCACGAACCATACGCTCAATCTCCTCAGGAGACAAACGTCCCTTTTCGTTGGTGATCGTGATAGACTCGGTCTTGCCACTATAGGTCAAATGAATTAGAACCCAACAAAGAAATGAAGAAAGAGATAGACGCACGTTCCCTTGTCCGAGGCGCCAACCTTCAAGATACCGTTGGCGTCAATCTCAAAGCTGACCTCGATCTGAGGAACACCGCGCTGGGCGGGAGGGATACCCGAGAGCTCGAACTTGCCGAGAAGGTTATTGTCCTTGGTCAACGAACGTTCACCCTCAAAGACCTGCAACCCAATCGTGATTAGTTCTCGAATTGCGACGAATAGTAAACAAGATAACCTACCTGGATGAGGACAGTAGGCTGGTTATCAGCAGCAGTCGAGAAGATCTGAGACTTCTTGGTGGGAACAACAGTGTTGCGCGGGATAAGCTTGGTGAAAACACCGCCGGTGGTCTCGATACCCATGGTAAGCGGGCAGACGTCGATGAGGACGACATCCTCGACACCTTCCTCGCCGGAGAGGATACCACCCTGGATGGCAGCACCGTACGCCACAGCCTCGTCGGGATTGATTCCCTTGGACGGCTCCTTGCCAAAGTACTCCTTGATGAGCTGTTGGACCTTGGGAATACGGGTCGATCCACCAACGAGAACGATCTAATCCAAATCATAAGTACGACGAAATCGAAATGAAAAAGATAGAGACGTACGTCAGACACATCCTCCTTCTTGACACCCGAATCCTTAAGAACTTGCTCGACGGGCTTCATAGTCTTGCGGAAAAGATCCATGTTAAGCTCCTCAAACTTGGCGCGGGTAAGAGTCTCGGAAAAGTCGTTGCCGTTCTCGAACGATTCAATCTCGAGCTTGGTCGACATCTGCGAAGACAAAGTACGCTTGGCCTTTTCGACCTCCTTCTTGAGCTTGGACAACGCGCGCTGGTTCTTGGTAACATCCGTTCCAGTCTTCTTCTTGTACTCCCGGACGAAATGCTCGATGACTCGGTTATCGAAATCTTCACCACCGAGATGGGTGTCACCAGCAGTAGCCAAGACCTCAAAGACACCATCGTCGATAGACAACAACGAGACATCGAAAGTTCCTCCACCGAGATCGTAGACGATGATCTGAGTCTCGCCGCCCTTCTTGTCAAGACCATAGGCGATCGCAGCGGCGGTGGGCTCGTTGACGATACGGAGGACAGTGAGACCGGCGATGGTACCGGCGTCCTTGGTAGCCTGGCGCTGAGCGTCGTTGAAGTAGGCCGGGACGGTGACGACGGCGTGGGTGACCTTTTGGCCGATATAGGCCTCGGCGGTCTCCTTCATCTTGGTCAGGACCATGGCGGAGATTTCTTCGGGAGTCTACACGTATCAAATGAGTGAAATGAATAAATGAAAGTAATAGGATAACACGTACGAATTCCTTGAGTTCCGACTTGTTCTTGACCTGGATCATCGGCTTTCCACCCTTGTTAACGATCTTGAAAGGCCAGTGCTTCATGTCACGCTTGAGCTCCGAGTCTTCGTACTTGCGGCCAATCAAACGCTTCGCGTCGAACACGGTCTGGGACGGGTTGGTGTGGAAGGCGGCCTTGGCGGCATCTCCGACCCTATTAATCCACGTCAAGTCAGCCCCTATACACGTCCTAAATGAAAAAAAGATTGCTTACAATCGCTCGTCATCACCAAACTGAACCCAAGAAGGAGTAATACGGTTGCCCTGGTCGTTGGCGATAATCTCGACGCGTCCACCACGGTGTACACCAACACACGAATACGTAGTACCAAGATCAATACCGATAACCGTTCCGTAGTTTTTGTCGTCGTCGGCGCGGGCGACCGGGACGAGGCAGATGAGAGCCATGATGGCAAAGAGGGCGAGTGCGACGGAGGAGACCATCGCGCGTGCAGAGGATCTCGAGGGTGCCATGATGGCGGTTGGTGAGGAGAGCTCAAGCTAATTTCCCGCGCTGTTATATGCGGGGAGAAAAAAGTGCTACGTGTCAGCCACGTGATCCAGGGAACACGTAGCGCCGACGTGGCACGACCCGTTTGCTGGCTCGCTTGACCAATTCTCGCGCACCGGGTCCTGTAGATGCCACGTCTGAGCCGCGTTTGCCGATGGGCGCTGAGATGGGGTATGTGTCACTTGACAACATGGTGATGTGTTCTGGTTATTTCGCCGCATGGACACGTATTCTAGATATTTCTTTGACATTCGCGTATTTTCTGCTCCACTCGCCCCGACTATATACGTCGCTCCACTTTTCCACTTCCTACTCCTTCTATTTTGGCTTGTCTCTCACGCCGTCCCGATCCACCAAACCCGCCGGCATTTAAACTAGCAAATTAGTTTGGCCGTGTTTGTCCATCAGTCGATCAGGGAGTCTAATTCGATGTCCCTATTCAATACTCACGCGCATGGGAACGTGGAAAATATCAGCCGTTCCTGGACGCATAAAATCGTCTTCGCCATGGCTCTACAACTCAAACCTGGAATTGGACCGTGCAGCTTGCACGAAGGAATGAGCACGCGGCCGATCAAAGTCTAAATTGCTAAGCAGTCCAATGCACGAGGTTGATCGAATGCGCGCATATACTGCCAGATCAAGCCACATATACCCGGACAACGATGTATATGTGGGAGCCTGAGCTACGGGCTGTATTCAAAAGACCAACAGGTTCGTCCCGTTCGCTCTTCATACATATTCCTATAGCACACGCATCTTTTATGCAATAGAAACGGTGCGCGCATGGGCCAGTGTTTTCACACTTATCCAACTACATTAATCGAGATACGTTTTTACACTTTGCTCGAAATTATAAGTCTACCTGGATATCAACATATAATTCGCCCCTTTCAATTCTCTTAATTCAGCTTCCACTCGCCTCTATTTCGAGTCCTTCATGGCACACTCCTGTCTACTCGGTGAGCTTAGTCAACTGGCCGGTAGGCTTCCCTATCTGTTCGCTTTCTTATTGCATTACATACAACATGCAATGGACAGTTCAGATAGTTCCCCGGCAAACCCGACTTTTGTTATGTAATGCTACGTAGCAGATGCTTATCCAGATATCTAGAAACCGAACCCTCCACCCCTTGTCTACTTATATCAGCAGTGTAGCAGCTGGATGTCTATACATCTACTGCAACATAGTTGCACTACTTGCTTTATCCGTCACTAAAGGCTAAAACCCCCGCTTCTATAGTGAAGAAAACCCTACCAATAAATTGTCAGCATTGTAGATTCTCTCACCAAAACGCTTCATATATAATCACCATATGCTCCAGGTAAACCCTTCTAGCACACTCAGCAATTGGCAATATAATTCCTGCTCAACTCTAAAGTTGTCTCGTTTGTCAAATCTTCGCAAAGCAACAGGTAGCACACTTACAAGCATGGATAACTGATATGATGGACATTCCTCAGCGCGGAAATAGAACAACCCGCACCGAACCAGATCAGCCAAGTCAGACCTGAAGACTGTGATTAGCCAACCAGTGTAATGTATGCGGGCGTTTCCATACCATAGGTTATTATAACAGTTATTGGATGATCAATGAAGAGAGTGCCGCGATCTATGTCATAATACAATACTGCAATAATCGCTGGGCAAAATTGGTTGTAAGCGATGCCGTTAGGAGAACACGGGGACACATACTGAAGAAAATGACCGTCCACCAACCTACAACGGCAATCAGGCGGACACAGCTCGCCAAGCTGAGGTTCGTTTGTCCCCAAACCTGATTAACCCAAGTCGAGATACTTGCCTACAGTACGAGTATCAGCAAAGCACATTCAACATGAAGTGAAAATATGTATTTTGGGAGAATGGGTACCAGATGATGGGATCATCCTTTGCCTTTTTACATACCACAATTACGGAAAACACAACTACAGCCATATGCGTGCCTATATAGCATGATATAATCATATAAACCGGGATTCAAATGCTTATTTGACGTACTGATGAATATTGTTCGTAGTCTTCTGTCCATCGTCATGTCACTGTTTTGCGAATCAATCTCGGCGTAGCGCTGGATAGGCTCCAGATATGAAGTGCGCTGGGGATGTTCGGCAGGCGGAGACGGCTGGCGAGCCAACTCTGTTGGTCGCGTCACTTGTGGTGCATGTGCATTTAAGCGTGTCAAGTTCTGTGTATGTGAAGGTAGACGTCTCGGAACTGCGGGTGTTGGACGGCTAATCACTCCCGCCAGGAGCAACTGCCCAACCCATTCCTCCCGCTCTTCGAGCATTGAAGGCTCAAACTGAGTTGAACGGTCAAGGTATGTAAGTCATTCTTTAGCCCACTCAGTCGCTGCTGAGATTCAGGCTGACCTGTTGACCCTCGTAGCCCACGTTTGATCTACTAGTGAGGTCCATCGTCCCAACGGCAGCTGAAGCCCGGCTACTGGAGGTGGGCGATACGGGGACCGATGTGCTTCTCCTTTGCTGCGTAGGCGCATTCAGTAGGTTTCTGCCTGTTGCTGATGAGTACATTCCATCCTCCATACGCCACCTTCCGTTAGGCTCTAACCGAACCTCATTGACGGTCGATGGTGTACCGTTGATAATCTCACTATAGTATCTACGAATTTGATTAGGCAGGATTTAGTCAACCAGAACAGAACATACTCGTCTATAACCAGATCACTGTCGTCAATCACCATGTCGCACACGGGACACTTGCGTGTATTCGCGGCTCCAACAAACGAAAACCAGTTCTGGGCATCAAAACATTGGGGGTGTTTACATCTCGAAGATCTGCATGGGGTTATGATTCTAGTTCGCCCGAGCTATCTCGAAACATCAGCGATTTATTTCGTGTCGTCATATGAGCAACATACCGGACACCGGAGACTGATCGTTTGAAAGCCCAACTCAATCTCACTGTTTAGCCCTCTCGATCCGCAAACTGAGTGTAAAGTCAGGGGAAGCACTGGCGGAGCAATAAGAGCATACTTGAACGCCTGGCTTGCTCTCTTGGCAGCCGCTTCATATCAGCAATACGCGCTTTGGTGAACACAACGTTAGCGAGCTGAAAGCCATCTATAGGAGTCTAGTCAGCTTGCCATCGTTGCTCCTATCCATTAGATGACTTGATATTTCCCTAGTGAGAGGTATGGATGAGTTTCAAGCGCGGATGTCACTGATGAGCCTTTTGAGGCGGTGTCAAAATGAGCGCGCACCTGTCAAACCGCGGGCGTGTCTTAATACGCATCATAAGCAGACCCGCGCCGCTCTCATTGATAAGGCCTTAACCAAAACAGGGATAAATCCCAGTACTCTCTGCTTTCAGATTAATGGCGAATAGTATCGTAGATTTCCAAAGCCTTTCAAAAGCGCTGATCGATTAGTCATGGCGCATATCTTGGCGCATATACACGTGACACGAGTTGTGAACGGGACTTGCATAAGACAACCAAGAACGGCAATACAATGGTTTGAACAACTACAGGCATCCACTTGATAGCTCGAGCAGTTCACGAAATACTAGCGGTTCAAAAAGTATAGCCTATCGTTAATCATACTTGATAAATATCCGGATTTGTGAGGTCAAGGCTTCCACTTTGAGCGACAGCAATTCACAGCTGCCCTTGGGAAGCGCCGCCCAGATTCTTCCCTCTAGATCTATCAGCCCTAGGGGTTATGTACTTCTGGCTAGCCTTCCAGCGCTGCTATATAACCATCATGTACTCAGTAACAACAACGGGAGGGGTCATAAAATGCAAACTAGTCCATATTGGAGTGTATCGAAGGTCAAGTTTACTGATGAGGCAGCGAGGCTTGGTCAGGCAACCGGGACAGGTTTTCATTCGGAGGGAGTTCGTTGGCGAAGCTTTACCGGATGGTCGCGAGTGAGATAGGATACGCGTGAGGTGTTGGTGCTTGATTTCTTTTGTTAGTTGCAGGCAGGGGTCCTAGGATACCTTTCGGTTTTTGCGCAAGTTTTGGTGTTATCAAATATTTATTGGAAGAGTAAAAAAGTCTAATTTGCTGATTGATGTCTGAATACAATCTGCCGAGCAGATCTTGATCCTCCAACGCTACAAGCTCTTCGAAAAGCGCCAGTTACTGATCCTGGTCGCCTAAAACAGCCGGGCTTGTTGTCGAAGGGGGACTAGAACAAATATAGGCACATCTGGGCCGACAAGCAGCGGGCATTGATCATAGACATCCATTAGTAAACCAATTCATTTCGGCGTTTCTTGAGTTGTTAGTCGAAGCGGGTGAACAAAATTGTCCAATAAACCCAATAAAGCCCCGCCTAAACGAATCTCTTAAGACCATATGGCTTGTCATATCTGCCGTCCTATGTCGAGAAGTAGCTCCAGACGTATATCACATATACTTATCCCCCAGCCAAATATCCCGATGCGTTGTACAATGATTAAAGGGCGGGAACGCAAGCACTGATAGATTAATCAAGAAAGATGTATGACCGGATGGTAGAAGATTTGACCAGTAGTATTGTATAGAATCTCCAGTAGGGGGTCCGCGTAAGCTGATGCGATGAAGCGGGGGAAGTCGCCAACTTTGTTTTAGGGTGGTAAAGGGGGATGTGGGTTGAAGTGTAAGACGCCACCAGGATGAGACTAGCGCGAGATTTAGGGAGCTCCATCGGATGGTCGGTATCTCGTATAGATGGTGCATGTGGCAGAAAGAAGAGGTGTGCAGCAAACAAGAGTATCAGAATACCAATCTACCTCAAGATATGCCGATAGAAGATTATGTAGGGTGAAGTATGTTGACGTAGAGCGAGATTTCAATCAAGAGGAGCAGCCCCGTTCGAGTTCAGAGATTTCGTATAACTGTCGTTCGCACTAGGCATATTCGGGGATGTGGAAGATGTCCTAGCGCTATGCGTGATATATCCGTCATGAAAGGTCACTGAAGCTCGCGTTCCAAATACCCATCTCCCAGGTGCGTCACATTTCCTTCCAGCTGAGCTACAGCCATCGTCTACTTCATTTGAGCCTCAGCTTCCACTTGGTATACCCACCGCGCCCCCTAGGACAAGTCGAAGCCTGTCGAGAGTCTAGCATCGGCCAACATAGAACTGGCCGAAGATCTTCACAAAATTGCCATTCGAGTATCTACTGAGTTATCGATTGCCCGCCCTTCACTATGAAATGATATCCAGGTAAATTTACCTGGGTAACCCAGGTAGACCCTTCCATTTACCTGTTATGCAGGTAAACGCATACAGGTAAATGTAAGGCTTACAGGTAACTAAAACCTACCCAGGTAATCGTTTACCTGGGTCGACGCCGTCTACAGGTAAAGAAAATAATATAGGATTTTTGGCGATTATTTTACATGGGTCATAATGCATCTAATCCTCATCTGCAAACTCATGCCCCTCCTGATGAAACACGGTTTGAAACAGGACATCACTACGATACAATATGACCCATTCCCCGTTCGGCCGTACACTCCCAGTCTATACTTGTCCCATTGTGCATTTAACGGGCGTAATGTTGAGTATAAAGAATTGCTCGAGCTTGGTATACAACACTAGCTCTACCGATGCGTCATCCACAGCCCCCTTGGCCTTGGCAATACGTACAAGAAGGGCAGAATTGTGGGGATTTGAAGCCAAAGCGCGATTGGGAGGATGATGGCGAGAGCAGAATCGAGTCGCTTGTACCCGGCCTCCTCAACCATCGCAAATGGTTAATTGTTCCAGGAATGTCTGTCTTATCCGGATCTAAACTTTGTACTATCAGTTGCTGAACAGATGATAAAATAAGATATCTCACCATAACAGGATTCCTCTGCTATCCCTACGCTTCTGTGCGCACACAGCTTAAACACAATTGCCGCCTCTTCAGTAAGCCTTTTGGCAACCAACAAGCGCTGGAAAAGTTAGTCAAAGTCTAATGTATGCTACTCACGGAACTCATCTAGCTCCGCTTAGTAGCCTTTAGCAAACTCTCGGTGGTGCTCACAATAGCCCTTGGTGTCGATATTTGAGTTACCGGCTTTGTTGTTGGATGAGCCAGTGTCGAAGAGTGGGAAGGGAGGAGGAGGTGGGGGAGGTGTGATGTTGTTGTACTAACCTCCGAACGGCATGAGTGGTAGAGTTGCATCACTTTCCAAATTACAAATATTGAGCAGTTGGTGTGAGTGGATTTAGAAGTTTTTGATTAGCTAAAGCGGGCTTGTATTGCTTGCGTCAGGAAAAAGGCGCCGGGCAAATTTGGGCAAATTACATCGAATTTGCCCATTTGCCCAGTTTGCCTTCCCCCGGGTGAAACACACCGTTATTTACCCCGGTTTACCCAATTTGCCATGGGTAAATCGGGTAAATCTGCGGTTATTACACAGCCTGGGCGGTTACATGATGTAACCGACCCGGTTTGCCACTTCGGGGCAAATTTGCCCCGGGGTTTTTTCCTGATGTGCCTTGACCCGACTTCTCGTTGAGCATCTTGACTTTTTCATTGAGCCCGTCTATTCCAGAGATTTCCCCGAACCCATAACCATTATGAAGTTTATTACTCCTAGTATAGTTGGTACGTGTTAGCTTAGCTCGTAGTACTGTTACGTGCCGATGTTATGTTCAGCATCAGGGGGAACAGCTGGGCTCAAAAACCACTATATAGTGGTTTTTGAGAATAGATCCTGGTGGCTCAATATGGAGCCCATTGAGCCACCTTGAGCTATTGCTCTTTGGTAGAGCCAAATGAGCCTTATTGATCTCTTGGAGCAGAGTAAAAATGATCCAAAGAGTCAAAGAGCCCATTTGCACAGCCACATCAGCCTTGGGTGCTTGAGTTTCAGCACATACTTGGCCCCTTTCAGATGCCTTTGCTGATACCCTGGGACATCTGCATGGGGGTAGTTTTAAGCATTTAATAGGGCTGGTGCATAGTAAAAAACCAATCTATGGCTCATTCAAAAGATAGCATACAAAATCAGACTTTATCTAAGTAATTTCAAATGGCTCATAGAGCCTAAGAGTGAGCAGCCCCCATGAGCCCCGGGCTCTTTGGGAGAGCTCAAAGAGTCCAAAAGAGAAAAATAGATCCTGGGTCTCAGTACAAGAGCCCAGGTTTTCTCTGATGAGTCAGGTTATCGCTTGTTGCATCCATGAGCGCACGGCACTTTCCAGTCATTTTGAGAGGCATTTCAGTAGTAACTTAATATTTTTGTAGCATTTTTATTGTTATAACTATCAGCCTTAGAACTGAAGTAGTCGGAATCCATCATGGTAGGGCGTAGTGAGCGGGACTTGGCAAAACTGCGTGCGCATGCGGTCACGTGATTGAGGAATTGGCAATTCATCTCCGGCCTTGCCGCCTGCTCCCAGCCACCACTACTAATTTCCGCCACAAAAGCTCTGCCCTACAAATACAAGTAGAATAAGTTGAAAGTGAGTCTAGGAACTGTTTCTGAGAGCTTTGGCTGAGGATTTGACCCTTCATTCATCTCCTCGCGCATACTGATTGCCACAGTCATGTGGGATCCAAGGTGAGTTTAGATTCATTTAGAGATCAAAATGAATCCTGACCATTGGTTAGAGATACTGAGTATAGCTTATCCTTCTAACTTCGGAACCGACAAAGTAACTTACCTAGAGCTCAATGCTGGGCGAGCGCACAACCGCAAAGACGAGTCGAATCCATCTGGTTACTGCTAATCCGTTATACCTACGACCCTCTTTGGCTCCGCAGACGCCAATGTCCCTTTAGGTATGTATCTGAATCTATATGTTATTGCCGTATAGCTAAATAATGTTTTAGCAACAACCCTCACCCTCACCCCACCCCCGAAGTTTCACTGTAGGGCACTTGTCTAATCCCACGCCTTCCAATGACAGCTTTTGTGATTATACCGCACATATATGTTCTCTTGCTTGTTATAGAGACGGGAATCGCGTGTCTGACCAATCCATGCGCGCTGAATCCTGGAGCCCTGCTCTCGAGGGGCGAAGATAAGGTACGCCCAAGCCCGAACCTGAGTCCGAATCCCCTCCTCCAGCCTGTGAGTTTTCATCCAACCTGTTGCAGATTGACTCAAACAACCTTCCAGCGCCAAGCTTCTCTTGCACCCCAACTACCGTTAGCTCAAGCAATCCTCAGCGTTGGACTAAGCAATACGGCTTGGGGTATGAAGGTATGTAGCCATTGTGTGTTTCATTTGTTACTAAATAATATTGCAGAATACACTCGTTGGTTGGACAATGATGATGATTACTTGGTCCTCAAAAACCGTCACGGCGAGCGATCGCAAGCTCCGCAGCAAATAGACAATATTCCCGATTCCAATCCTTTCCACTCTGCCTTACAAGTAACTGTTTTTGACTTCGACTTTCCCCCTTTGATTTGGCTTTTTATTCACTTATTCTTTGACTTTCTTTTCCGACTGAAACCAAATTGTACGGTTGGATTGTATCAGATGCGATAATACTTGGGCAATCAACGACCTGACAGTGGACTTTGGGCAATGGCGCAAAGGATGGACCAACCAGGGGTGTATATGCAGCGCGAGCTGCGTTGAACGGACTCTATAACTAGATGTATTATACCCGTAATAGCTAGATAAAATACACCTGTATGACCCCTCTATATGAGACCCCAGACCTGGAGATTGCAAGAGAAATTACGTGGAAAACCCTACACTTTAACCTGGATAACCCAGGTCTTTGAGTGACATTTTGTCACGTGGGTCCCCCAGGTAAATTCCCTATATAGCTTACCTAGGGAACCCCCCTAAATTCTCCGGGGTATTCCACGTGTGGTTTACCCGGAATTCATTTCATAGTGCTTGTTGATAACCCAGAATGGCCCTGGCATCACATGATGGTTGAATCAGAATAGCTGTGCTCGCGGCTAATGAAATCAGCACAAGCTGGGCGGGACAGTTGTGGAAAGCAACCTTGGCAGCATTTCCAATTCTACTAAAACAGCCAATCTCAATATGTATTGGAAAAAATGGAACGCACAACGTACACATGCTCGTTCTCATGAAACCAAGTCACAGGAAGTGGCTCTCGAGGCTATTACAATGACAGTTGAACTGAGAAAAATCTCTCGCCTCCCAAAAATAAACATCACCCAAGCCCATTTGCACCGCCACATGATCCTCTGCTGAGCGGCTCAATATGAAATACAGCAAACAGCCCCAGGGCACGCCATGCGCGGAGATCCAGGACTTGCTGACTACAATCACGACCTTGGGTGTGCCCCTGGACGCAAGCGCCTGCTTTGGAGTGATTTTTGCTGGCTTGCAGGCGTGATTTCTTGAGTAATAGAGCTGGCTTTTATCATCTGTGTAACTATGATGCTTGAATCAAACACGGTCTGAGGCCAACCATTATCTGAATATTTCTTAAAAGATCCAATCAATGCCTTCTTTCCAAAAGATAAACCGATACCGTCCATCCAGTATGGAAAAACAACAGCTATCTCGCATATCAAGGCTGTCAGTTCCCGATCGCCTACATGCAAAACACTCACTGCACTGGAGGGCATCCTATGGTTGACACGGCAGCCAAAAGAACTCCGCTGGCTGAGCCATACTTCACTACTCAACCGTTGCATCGCATTACTACGTGGTTATATTTGGTCATTCCGCTCTGTTAAAGGCAAGGTATGTATTTTTGTACAATGGTATTTTCACTAGTATTTAAACATTCTGTCAGCTTTTCGACTACAAATTTGGGTTCGTATGTTTCCGAGTGGTCACACTGCTTATCGAAGTCGCAATAGTCACACAGTCGGGCATGATGCAGACTTTCTTAAAGGAGAGCCGGCATGCGACCAATCACCAAACATCCCTGCGGCGTTTGCAAACTTGGTTGCCAAGTTGCTTGGCAATTCTTGGTCTGAGGAAAGCTTTAGGAGGCGGGAGCTTGGGGGAAAAACTCGGTCAAATGGTTTGCGAGTGCTCCTTCAAATGATTGGTGGCTTCGGTAGCAAGGATGTTGCTTTCTTCCTCAATTCAATTTGGCAAGACCGCAAGGCATTTTCTTTGATATGCAACAAGAGCCGAGATTTGACGGCCGGATGGGCTTCTTTATTTGTCGTAATCTGGGATTACCTGGACTGGGACTTTGAGGAGTTAGTGTATGTACGCTACCGGCCCTCCTAGACACACTTATGCTGACTAGCGGTGACAACAGTGAAGAAAAACGAGACTGGGGTCTGCTTCAAATTTTTTGTTTTCAATACTCTCTGGTTGCTCCAAATCATGATGAGATATGCGTATTTTGGAGAATATTCGAAGATATAGAAATTCAACTGCTTGAGGCGGATGACGAATATGATGCCATCTCGTTAGTTGACGAAGAAGACGCCAGGAATATTATGGAAGCCTACATTCACCGACTCACTCGCACCACCGCTTGCGACCCGCATTTGTGGCAAATAGAACCTATCATGGAGTTTGTCACTCACAACGCGATGCTCACTTGTGTGGATTTACTACCGGATTTCACGAAGGCCTCCTGTAAATGGATCTGGGAAGAATTGCTCGATAGTGAAGAGTCAAATTGGTTGACTCAAGATAAGAATTTGGCCAAGTGCGCTACACATACTACAAGTTTTCTGAGGTAAGTCGTCCATTTGCGTTTTACCAGTGGGCGCTTTTGGCGTGAACTGATGGGTTGCAGTCGATCTTTTCGCTTCTTAGAGAAAGCTAGCAACAAAACGACATCGTCTCTTGCCAACGCGATATGGGCCGGTAGCTTTGTCGAGCTTATGGGGTGGCTCATGCTCGCACCCATCGCAGTTGGGAGCAGCTTAACTAGCATGCTGCCAGGTACGAGATGATTTACCTTGCCGATAGTCTCAGTACTCACTCGTGATTTTAGACTCAGAAAACGACCATGATTCCGTGCCTGATACTCGTAGCAACAAACAGAATTGGGATAGTTTTATTGAACAACTGGCTATTTTTGGTCGATTCTTCAGCAAAACAGCTACGTTCTCAAGCGGATACGCCAATTGGGACTACACTAACTGGGCTAAAACCTGCCGTTGCTATCAAGCTGGCTTTCCACACCATAGTGTCCATTCCAAATGGCTTAGGGGTTATATTCAAGTCTCCTATGACGCATGGATGGCGTTTGGAAATGCGTTTGGATATGTAACGCGGGAGTCACGAGAGCAGTATGTATGCGCGTACGCACGTTGTCCCGGACCGGTGCATATGTTCGGGTCGGACGTGGGTCATGGAGGGGGGTTTACATGTTTTGATTGTCGAGCCGTTGTGTGTTGTAGCTCTGCGTGTTTCAACAGGTAAGTATTTGAATAGTAGATCTTTTTGAGTGTACGTACTAATAATGACTCATCTATTGTCTCCAGCCATTGGGTGGTGTCACATCGCGAAGAGTGCGCTCAAATTTAAAAGACGGGACGGTTTCCGAGCATGATCCAACATATGACATTGGCACGTCATTATGTAGTAGTATAAGCACACTTCACATACACGTATGAAACTCTCAGATTGAAAGTAGAGCGGGCTGGGCTGAAGGACGTGCAAGACGTCAATCTTGTTGCTGGTAGGGATCACACTTTCTGGCTCTTGCCTGATAAGATACATCGGCAATGTTGCGTGTACCTCCTATGTGAGCAGCTTTAAGTTGTGATACAATCAAGAAGTTTGATCAAATTACAAATCAATTGACAACCCACATGTATACTTACAGGCTTTTTCATTGAAGCACTACCCAGCCAATTCTCCTATTGCATCTTTGTTCGCAAGAGGTTGAGCATTTATCTTCAAAACTGTCCGAGCACCCTTGAAACCCTATATCAAAGCTAACTTAGAAGCATGTATATCTCAAGGATCATTGAGGGGGAGTCAGCGGATGAGCTAGCTGATGGGTCTATGCGGATTTTGGGAGTTACTATGATTCAGGGCTTTCAGACGTAACGCTGCATAAGGCGCTTGGCCAGTCTAGACTCAAATTATATTCTATGATAGAAACTAGGGACAGAACAGCACCCAACGTTTCTAGAATCACAAGGACTCAGGTTTTAGCGCCTTCATTCCCTGTTGACGTCAAGTCCTTGCTTTGGTTGAATTTGAAAAAAAAACGCGCTTTTTTTCCTTCATAACTGACTGAGTATATCTCAAGTGCGGTCGTACCTCTAAAACCTCAAAGGACCCCAAATGGGAGGTGCATGGCTGGACGCATGGACGAGGGCAGAAGGCGGCATGTAAAGCGTTAAATCAACTATTAATAGACTAGTGCCAGGACTGGGGAGAGGCGTTTTCACATATGATCACTAAGGCTCTGGTTGGACTAGTCTACAAATTGATATTAGTGTGAAGGTTGAGCGTGTTTAGTGTGATATACCATGGACAGATAATCAATTCACGATATTTCCGAATAAGACTATGCTGAGTATTGTTTACAATGTCTACTAGAACTCGTTCGAACCCATGTGTATATATGTATTCCTACCTACGAGCCTTCCAAACTAGAAAACCGGCAACTTTGTGCCTTACCATCCCGCTCGATAGTTTTATCGTAGGCTTCTTATCAAACCAGAACAAAGTTCCTTGTCGTGCATAAGTAATATTATTTGGCTGATTCTCAAACAGCACCCAATATGATATGAAAGACGTAGAAGATGATAGAAGACGGGAGTGTGTATCACACGTTTCTAACAGCGAGGTTTGCTATGTCAAATCTCAACACATGCGTCCACAAATTGACGCTGGGAGTCTCATAACACCCCACGGCCCTAAAGCCTTGGATTCACTTGTTGTATATATCTTATGTGGAATCTTGGCTACGTTACCAGAGAAACGTACTAGAACTGGTTGCAATGACAATGCAGTACTTATCAACGTTGAGGGGGATTTCAAATATGTTTGAGGCGCCTTCTCTTGTACTAGTGAGTGGCCTAGAGTGATAGATCCGAAGAGATGAGCACCCCTATTGCATCGGATTGGCGTGGAGCCGCCCTCGACCATGTGCCAATCTTGATTTTCATATACACGTTCAGATTAAACAGCGGATATGAAAATTCAGCAACGTTTCATGAGCATGAAAGTTGCCAAGTGTTGTACATGCGTACTCCTCGCATGAAACGCTAGTTCATTACGATAGGTTATAAAACTATCTACTTGTTGATGTGCCGTACTTTGCTCCTGAACCCCCACGCTTCATTAACTCCTCTACTGCAATGGCATCTAGAAAGGAACACTGTCAGGCGCAGTACCATGCAACCCAGGTTCCTGAGATTGCATATCACCAAGGCAAGTGTTTCTTACTTCTTGCATCATATATATTCTGAAGCGCTAGAGGCTCGTAGATAGCTCCAGGCTAGTACAGTCCCAGCCAAGAACCCAGACGCAGATGAGCATACAAGAGGTAGAGCCCGAGCGCATGAGAGGTGGCTTCTGTTGTGAGCCCTGCGGTTGCACTATGTGCGTTTCAATAATGGCCTGCGCGTGCTGCGTCAACGTGAAGGCGTTCAACTTTAGCCTGTGTAGTACTGGTTAGTTTTAGTATCAATAAAATTTCTACTTGGTATCTGACGTACAACTAGGCTAGTTTATTGATAGCTAAGGTCGAACTCTAGACCATGGAAAATATGAGCACCTTTTTTGTACTTGATTTGCTGTTGCTTAGCTACATGTATTTCAAACTATACTCAGTGTCACAAGCATATAGTTATGATGTCCCCGACTAATCTAAATTTGAGCTAGACGCAACTCGCAGACCAAATTGCGATTGGATCATCCAAGAGTAGCATAATGTCTCAGATGTACTCCACCTGAAGAAGTTTCTGGCACTAAATACCCTCAGCGCCCTTGTCCGTAGGTCTTCAGCCATTGAATTTGGATTGTGCTTACCTTCGAGAGGCGGGCTAGAGATCCAGAACACTTGAACATGTAGGCCCTTACAGATAAATATCCATGACACAAGTACAAAAATGGCATTCTCAGACTAAAATCAAAACTAACCGTGCCAAAAACGATGAGATTGAATATGAAATTAGAAAATAGCCGCTGGGCGGGTTTCAATCCGTGATGTCATCACGATATTGGTCTTGCAACTACTGCACTCCTTTAGTTCTAGGCGGCCTGAAAAGGGGATCTAAGCTCTCCTCTGAAAGAATCAAACTCTGGCAGTCTAACGAGATCGCTGCTTCAGCGCTTTGAGTCTTACTGTTACAACAATTCCGCCCCAATCCATGGCTCTGGACCACCGTGGTGCTTGGGGACGACCCTTCTCGGAGTACTTTCTAAAAGGTCCTGCTAATGCCTTCTTTCCGAGGGATAAGCCAATCCTCTCGGTTCAATACAGCAAAAACGTGGCTATCAGACACTTAGAATATGTAAAGCCCCAATCAATCACGCCCCGCAACACTAATGGCACTGGAGAGTATCATATGGCTGGTGCGGCAGCCAAAAGAGCTACGATGGCTGAACCATACTCTGTTACTTGACCGTTGTATGACTCTTCTAGAAGACTACGTTGCGGAACTCAAACTCAAAGGCAAAAAAGTTAGTATGCCCAGATTATCATAGGCTATAGTAACCACCTAATGCAAAAGTTAGCTGTTTAGTTACGAGTTCGGATTCGTATGCTTCTGTGTTATCACTCTGGCTCTTCAGATTGCTATCACGGCTCAAAATCAAGCTTTCCAAATGTTTCTGAAGTAGACAAGGGCTTTGAGTGACCCACAAAACATTTCAGTCGCGTTGGGAGCTTTCGTTGCCCGAACATTAATGGATACGTGGGAACAAAACAATAGGAGACTACAACAGCTAGGGGCGGCCATTGCGCCAAACGGAGATTGACTACTTCTGTGGACTGTCGGAGGGTTCAGCAACATCAATGTTAGATTTTTACTGGAAGCGATTTGGGAAGACCGCAAGACATTTTGACTTATTTGTTGCCAAGCTCGTGCTTGGACTAGCAGCTGGTCCTCTATGTTTCACTTAATGATGGAGCCACTACAATAGAATCTATGTCTGTTCATGCATCTTAGACCCAAAGAGAGGTGTTCATGCATAATCACCCATCTTAGATGGGCCAATTCTCATCATACAAGATTCAAAGGCTATGAGGGTGATCATGCTCATAAGCATACTCATGGACGTGATCATGAACATGATCATGAGCATACTCATAGACATGATCATGAGCGTACTCATAGATATGATCATGAGTGTACTCATATACATGATCATGGGTATGATTATGAACAATTCAGATAACCATGAACACAATCATGAGTATACTCAAGCATACTCATGGATGTGATCATGAACATGATCATGAGCGTACTCATAGAAATGATCATGAGTGTACTCAGAGGCATGATCATGAACACAATCATGAGCATACTCATGAACATGATTACGCACATGATCATGGATATGATCACTTGCACATGCATATACTCATGAGCGTGCTCATGGATGTGATCATGGGCATAATCATGAAGGTGATCATAGGTGCACTTCATCAGGAAAACGGGCTGCCACTAACTAGCGCTAAAGAGCGCGTTGAGCTGGTCAAGGGCCCCAAAATGAAAGTCCAGATGCTGAGCGCTCATAAGAGCTCCACCGGCATGGAGTAAGATTGGCTCCAATGCCGTGGGTTGGAAATTGTGTAAGTTCAGTCATCATAGTATTGTTACAGACCATTTGCAGCCTCCTATTGGCTGGCAAATTGTGGCTGTACACATCTCCGTTATTGATGCCAAGATGGGTGCAGATTTGATTGAGTTGTCCGTCTGTGATCAGTGCAATTCATCACGCATACCAGATTCAACAATGTGCCTGGTGTTGCAGTACTACTATTATGTCATATACAACGATTGACACACGCAGGGGTAGTTTTGTGTTGCGGATTGAATGGCACTTAATTCTTACAAAACGCCCCGGTGGTTCTAAATTTTGATGACGATTGCCACTTGAGATCACACAGGCAACTCAATTTCCAACCCATGACGTCAGAGCTGATTGGTCAAGCTCTTATGAGCGCTCAGCATTTGGACTTTCATTTTGGGGCCCTCAACCAGCTCAATGCGCTCTTTAGCGCTAGTTAGCGGCAGCCTGTTTTCCTGATGTTGTACATGTGATCACATCTGTGATCTTGGACATAGTCATGAGTGTGATCATGATAAGCATGAGCATGATCATAGACATCATTGTGAGTGCATTCATAGGTTTGATTTTGGGTGTCATCATGAGTGTCCGTTGACAACTATGCATATTCATCCTGCTCAATCTGCCAACTTCAAGTGTGGTTACTTACTGCTAGCAATTTTGACCCTCAATAGACACCATTCAGTGAGTTTCACTGCATGTCTTACCATTGGTTATTGTTGTGAGCATTTGTGCAATCTTGTTTCAAAGGGGGCTACCACTGAAAAAGCACCATAGACACCAAGAAATCCAACCGTCAAAATGGCACTCCCCCAAGTGCACTGAATGTGTGCTGTCTCATAGAGTATGCATGCCAAATACCAGAGCTTTTGATAACCTACAAGTGAATGAAATTGTCAAAAAATGTTGAAGGCTGGGCTTAAGTCTGGAACAAACACACCCTACATCAGCAGACTCCACCTGGCTCAGGGAGGGCTCTGGGAGCTCCCAGAGCCTCCTGAACCAAAGTTCTGGTGGCCAGAGCTCGTCCAGAGCTTGCCAAAATAGGCCAGGGTCTTTTGAGGGTGTGGTTTCTGAATGATAACTCTGTAACAGAAAATCTATACTCAATAAATGCTATCTTTTCCTTCTAACCGTCTCCCCTTTTTCTCATGTCAATAAATGTTACTAAATAGCCAAAGTACCCACAAGCATGAATGTGGGTTGTCTATCATATCCCACTACTTGGTGGGCATTTCCAAGCCCAAAGACCAAGCTACACCAGCCCCGACTACATAGCAGGGAGGATGTGCACAATCCTGTTATAAAAAAGTTCAATAAATATCAGTGAATGCACGCTGCCATGAGGAGCGCAAATATAAAATGATATTTGAATTCAGACCAGAAACCACTGAGTAATAGTAAGAATACACATTTCAAAGCGCTTGTGTGTATGAACACATTGTTTGGGGTTTATTTGCCAACCCTTACATTCTCCCTGATTTAGCTTCAGCAGCTCTGGATGAGCTCTGACCACAAGGACTCTGGTTCTGGAGGCTTTGGGAGCTCTCAGAGCCCTTCCAGAGCCAGGTGGAGTTTGCTGAGGTAGCACTTTCAAAACTGAGAATTAGCTATTTGGGCACTAATAAATGTTGCTCAGAACGTTTGATTACCCCTGTACGCTTGCTTACTGTATCTATCTTTCTTCATTCCAATGACATGACTAGAGTGCCATACTTATCACCCACTGTTTGACAAGCATGTAGCACCTGTAGTCAGTTCAGGTGAATGCAGCACACCTACAATAGATACACAACACTATTCAGGGGGTTTTGAGATGTCTGAGTCCATGCAGCATACTCAAATTGCTTGAATCTAGCTGCATGGTACTGAACTAGGGGGTGCGCGTGTTAGATGAAGATTTTTGCACAAGGAAACACTGCACTATTTTGCGGGCAGGTAAGGGATGGTAAATGGTCTGAATAAGAGTGAAGCTGTGAGTTATGCGCATTTTCTGGCTATTTAAGTGCATAATTCTGATGATTTTTGTAAAAGTGTTCCCCTCTTTATTGTTATGACCCAATAGACGGTCATAACAGAACAAGGGAAAATTTCTATTGTTTATAGCATTTTCTCCCAAGTCCAACAAGCTATAAACAAGGTCACGTGACCTCAGTGCTTATTTTAGGCTCATTTGACTCGCTCTTGCAACATCACTCCAGAGAAACTAGTAGCAAGTAGCCAGTGGCATAAGCTTGGTGCTTACTCAGGGCTTACCTTGGCGCTTAATAACTTGTTCTTGCAATATCTCTCCATAGAAATTAGAAACAATTAGCAAGTCACATAATCCTAGTGCTTGAATCACGTGACCTTTTGACTAAGCGTGGCTCCTATAAGATTTGTGTCACAGCCCTCTTGAGAGTATTGTTTGTTGTCTTTTGTGACTCAGTACTTGTTCCTAAGTCTTCCTGATACGTGGCTTGTAGGCTGTGTAAGCCTCTTTGTGTGTGTTTATCTCGTGGCTTGAGATTACGTATGCTCCCGTCCGTTGATGGGACTGTGAGACAGTTACTAGTGCTCTGGCTAAGACACTAGTACTGGGCCTGTCGCATTATGATCCAGTTTCCTCAGTGAATAGGACCAGATCCTTCTAAGTATGTTACTCAGGTAGCTTTAGAGTGTAATAGACAAGGTGGAGCAAGCTGAGGTATCAGGCTTGCTCCCCAGGCTTTATGTACTATTCACAATATAAGATTACTAAGCTACATCAGTACAATCAGTCAGCAAAGTAAGAGACTTAGTCGTTGCATGGGTAAGCTGAGTAAGCTTATCAGTAAGCCAATCAGTAAGACTGTGAGGGTGAGTAAGCATGTCAAGCCACAAGATAAAAAAGAAAGAAAATACAATAAAAGCAACTTAGTTGCACGAGAAGTCATGTGGCTCATGACAATTTGGAGCTACAAAACATTGAGCAGGACTTATGTCATTAACTTTAGCACTGCCCTTGCCAAACGTGGACTGTGGACTGCGGATAAGATGACTCAGGGGACATACCCCTATATAACAGGGACGTGCAAACCTGAGCCACCTCAGTTTGCTTTATCTCATGCACCACAGGGACTCAACGACAACGCCGTAAATACACTAGATAAATACACTAAAACACACTATAAACAAATGTAGCCACACCTTAAGGATGTCACAGAGAGGAGCTTCAAGGGGTCTCCACATTTAATGCATTTGTAGCTACATCGTTTAGATGGTGACAGCTGCTACACTTATCCCACAGGGACATACAAGACACCGTTGGAGAGCTATGAGTTTTCTGCATTTGAAGAGGTAGGTTACATGGTGCTGTGGGGGCCGGTGCTGTAGTTTTAGCAGTATTCCCACAGCACGCCAGAATTCTGCTAGAATTTGGCGTGCTAGCATGCAGGAGCAGGAGCAGGAGCCAGCACAAGATTTTGGAGGTCAGTTGCAATGTGCCAGTGCCAAATTTTGGCTAACTTTTGGCTTGACATCTTTAGTTCTGGGGCAACATCCCTTGTCTGTTGAAGGTCAGAAATGCTAGCAGTAAGTAACCACACTTGAAGTTGGCAGATTAAGCAGGATGAATATGCGTAGTTGTCAAAGGACACTCATGATGACACCCATAATCAAACCTATGAATGCACTCACGATGATGTCTATGATCATGCTCATGACTATATCCAAGATCACAGATGTGATCACATGTACAAGTGCACCTATGATCACCTTCATGATTATGCCCATGATCACATCCAT
>JAYRCO010000197.1:0-39826 GCA_037042815.1 Ceratobasidium papillatum | reverse complement strand
TCAATCAATACACCCTCTGGGTCAGATATATTATACCTTGGGTCAAATACTATGTCCCTCGGGTCAAATACTATGTCCCCCGGGTCAAATACTATGTCCCCCAGGTCAAATATACTATACCTCGGGTCAAATATTATGTCCCTCGGGTCAAATACAGGATACTTCGGGTCAAATACTCATGAGTTCGGGTACTATTATGTCACGCGAGCTAAGCGCCCGAGACCCCTCTTGGTTCCCGCCACCATGTTCTTCATCGTAGGACGCCTCACTTGGCCCGCTAATCTCCAACTGATTCTCCATTTTGAGATGCACAGAAAGAGCTCACGCACCGGATATTGCTCCATCCGTCGTATTTCGGCCCGCGGATGACCCAGTACCTCGAGTCCAAACTCTACTCGGATGTTGAAGGGACGTGTTCTGGGCGGTTTGGGTATATTATCGCGGTATTGGGTATTGTCGATGTTGGAAAGGTGAGCAGCCGACATTATTTGGACAAGCGGAAGACTGAGAAGTACGCAAGGGCATGGTGATGAGCGGAACAGGACAGGCCGAGTTTGTGACCAAGTACCGAGCGATCGTGTTCAAGCCGTTCAAGGGCGAGGTCGTAGATGGTGTTGTGACG
The DNA here is from genome assembly GCA_037042815.1 of Ceratobasidium papillatum. Lineage (NCBI taxonomy): Eukaryota > Fungi > Basidiomycota > Agaricomycetes > Cantharellales > Ceratobasidiaceae > Ceratobasidium > Ceratobasidium papillatum. Next base: position 39,204 of record JAYRCO010000197.1, on the reverse strand, counting down.
AATGTGAACAAGGTACGTTGTTTGTCTTCCTATGTTCAAGAAAAAACACGTATTGAGCGGGTTGGACAGATGGGGTTTTTCGCAGAAGTCGGGCCGTTGCAGGTGTTTGTCTCGAGTCATGTAGGTTTATGTTGAGACAAAGGAGGACGAGGGAACTAACGAGAGAGACTGGGGGAATGTAGCTTATACACCCCGATATGAAGTTTGATCCCAACTCGAACCCGCCGTCGTTTGCGTCTGATGACCAGGTGTGTTGTTGTTCTGTCCCTGTGCTCCTTTCTTTCTACTGCTTTTTTTCTCGTCTACGAAGAACGTTCGACTGACGTGTTCCTCCAGATTATCGACAAGAGCACACACGTCCGACTAAAAATCGTAGGGACGCGCGTCGACGCGACAGAAATCGTATGTCGCTTTGTCATCCCTGTTCTCCTCCCCGTTCCTGCGTGTCTTATCCTGATTTACTCGAATTTTCACTCACTTGTTTACCTCCTCCAACAGTTCGCGATCGGAACGATCAAAGAAGACTCGCTCGGAGTGATCGACTAACCAAGTCCAATCCATCTTTCTCCCCTAAACAACAACAAAAAAAGAAACACCCGCCTGCTTTGCCTTTGCCAATACGCTGTCCGTCTATACCGATCCATAATGTATCATATCTTTATTTTCCAAAAGAAAGACACCCAAATCCAAACCCAAACCCGTCAACCATCTCACACCCCGTTTCATCTAAACCTCGCTTGCCGAGTCTATTTCGTCAAACCAACTCTATTACGCATCTTTTTTTTTTACTTGATCAAGCCTCCTCTAGGCTTGTGCTTCCATCGTCAGTTCATAAAAAGCCTTCTCACTCGCTCTTTCTATCTTCCCACCCCCCGTTCGCACGAAAATATTAAAAGGTCACCATTCCTCTCCGACTCGCTCAAAAATAGTACAAAAAAACAATGAGGACGTACACGTTTACAGGAACACAACAGGGACTACTAGTGTAAACATCGAGGGCGGACATCAAGAGGGCATTGAAAATGAGGTGAGAGGACGTGGGGCAAGAACGGATATGAGAGGGGAAGGTCGTAACGAGACAGGGGGCATAACAAGGTCCACGAAAAAAGAAAAAAAAAAGACAACCAAGAGACAAGAGACGACGAATAAAAGGACCATAAGGGCATCATAAATCTATCACGAAAAAAAAGAAGAAACGGTCATAAACGACATGATGTTTTCGACTCGACAACTAGGCCTCGACAGCAGCAGGCTCCTTGGCACCCTCGACGCTCGCTTCCCTTTTCCGACCTCCAGTCGACTTTCGTCGATCTTCTTCGCCTTCTCCATTCCCATAATGACTCGGCAACAGATCATACCGCTTCTCGCCACGCGGACCGTTGTCCTCGTACCGCCCGTTTCCGGTCCACCGTTGAGGCGAGTACTGCGTCCCGAGTTGGGTCTGACTTAGTTGGGACTGAGTCTGCGGTTGAGTCGGCTGGGTCTGGGATTGGGATTGAGAGTGAAAGGAATGTTGGTGGAGAGGTAGAGGGCCAAGTCCTGATGCGAGCATGCTGGCGTCGGCGGTTCCACGACGTTCGACGCGCTTCATCTTTTTGCGACATCTATCCCCGAGTTTTATCAACACACAGAACGAACAAAGGCTGAGATGACTGGAACTCACCGATCACACACCGTACCAGGTCCCTCTGGCCCAGGACCCCACTTTTCAACACACTTGCCGTCTTTATACCGTCCGGCGAGTCCGCACTGACGACACGTTCGTTGACCCTGTGTATTGGTCGCCACGGCCGAACCTTGCTTCAGATGCGCGTACCACGGTGCACTTGGACCGCTTCCTGAACCTATATCGAGTCAGCACGGGCTTTTTGACTGGGATTGACAAGACGTACCGTTGCGCTGCGCAAAGTCTGCCCGTTGTGCAGGTGGCGCATACGGCCGATGTGGGTCCCGGTACTGGTCTCCTTCATAGTACGCAGCACCTTCATACCACCCCGGATGATGATACCTAGGATCCCCATTCGCAGGCCCGTTCGGCCCATTCCGAGCATAATCCCGCGCATACTCTTCCCGAGGATAGTCATCCCTCGGCGGCCCCCTCGACGCATACTCGTCGTACTGTCCGGAATGACGCTCATATCCATCGTACTCGCGCGCCCTCCGTTGAGTCTTGGTCGTCAATTTCAGAAGCTCTTCATCGACACTCAGTTCGTCCGTATCCGTTTCAGGAGACCCTTCAGCGTCTAGATTCTCGTCGTGGTCTTTACCGTTTGTGCCGTTTGTCTTGGGCGCGTCCTTGTCCTTGTCCTTTTTGGGATCTTTGACTGCGCCGTCACTCTTGGCGCCTGCTGAACCTGCTCGGGGTGCGGCTGGGGTAGTTGGATCAGATGAGCGTCGGGGACGGGTGGTCGATTCTTTTGTCCCGTTTGGACCGGCCATTTCGACGTCGTCGACGATCTGGTCGACTTCTTCGTCTGCGTCGCCATCTGCATCTGCATCCTTGTCATCGAGCGACGCAATGGGAGGATTCAAATCGGTGTCCTCCTATCCAACAATCAGCTAAACGTGCAACACGCATATACGAACAAGACGAACCTTTTGCGTCGGCGGCGGACTAGGCGAATCCGAGAACCTAGCTTTCTCCTTTCGAACCTCGCGCTCCCGTTCCCGGTCTCGGTCCCGTCGACGATCGGATCGTTGGCGTTTATGAGGTGGTTCGGCGTCGTCTGCGTCGTTGGGACCCGGTCGACGACGCGGGTGGCCACTCTCGTGGCGCCAAATGACAGACGGGCCGCCTACGACAGGCGCAGGGGGAAGAGCCGGGAACGTAGGCCCCGCGCGAGTAGGGACGTTTGGCGGGACTGGAGGTCGGACGGGGAGGAACGGGCTGGTGGGTCCACCGGCGGCGCCAAAGACGGGAACGCTGGGTGGGACGCCGATCTCGCCTGTTCCGAGTGTACGAACAAATGCAGCGCGGGCTTCGGATTCGCGTCGGGATAGCATTTCGAGGTAGCTTTCGACACCGCGCCAGGCGTCTTTGATAGCGGCGAGACGAGCTTCTGCGGCCTCTGCGCGCGCTTCGGCCTGGGCAAGCGCCGCGGAGGGATTGGAGCGGGCAGAGAGCGAGGCGATGCGAGCTTCGGCGTGGGCGAGCTGGGTGCGGAGTTGGTCGACTTGGTCGATCCGTTGGCTGAGCATGTTGGCGAGCACGGCTTGCTGAGACGGTCCGCCTGCGTATTCGAATTCTTGGGCGGGAGGTGCGGGTCGGTCGCCTCGGTCGAGCACGAGGGGTGTTCCGCCTGGTGGTGGAGGTACGGGAGGAGCTGCGCCGGGTACGGGTGGTTGGGGCGGACCACGGTACGAGAAACTCGCACTGGCGCCGTCGGGCAGGGGACCCGGCGCGTGGTCGGGCGGGAGGCGCGGAAAGTGGGTGTGGCCGGAGCGACGGGCACCTTCGCCGTGGGCAGAGGCCGGGTAGTGTTTAGACGAGAACTGGAGAGGCGGGGCGCTTCCGCCTGTCGACCGTCTCGAGTCTTGGGATGGGGAAGTGTCGCGGTCGGATGGGCGCGGATGGGTGGGGAGTGCGACGAGGACAGGCGCTGCGGAACGTTCGCGCAGGCGACGGGATTCACGACGGAGGGGGGCGTCTTCAGCTGGCTTGGTATCGGCGGTCTTGTCGGCGGCGGCGGTGATGGCGGCGGGTTTGTCGGCGGCGGCGGCGGCGGGAGGAGGAGGAACAGCGTCGGCGGGAGGCGAAACCGCGTCGGCCGGCACAGACTCGGCAACGACAGGCTCAGGCAGACTCGGAGGGTCGACGTCCATAGTTCGGGGCAAACACACAGTCTCAAGAAATGGGCGCACACTCCCCGCGTTCATATCATCCGCCAGCCCCCGCCGCACGGACCCCGTACCCCCAACACCCGCTTCTATTGCCAATCCTCTGTTTGGGGCGCACACCACGGCGGCCCGCTAACTGGGCCCCCAGAAACCGAGAAGCGCCTGCCCTGCGCCCACGTTGTCCGCCCCGAACCCGTATCCGTACCCACGCCTCCCATAGCCTCGTGTTTTCTGAGTGGATCGGGCTCCACCAAACACGCCCCGGACTGCCCGACGCATCGTTTTGGAAGTTCAGGTTGCGCTCAAGGATTGTGTTCGGGTACAGGGATGGGAAGTCTGTGATGCGCGCGGCTGCCTCCCGCCGTCCGCCCTGTGCACGGCCGACGACGGATATGGTTTGGTTCGTTAGATCTTTCCTCATTTATTTCTCGTCACATTTGATCTGAATTGGACAAACAAATCCCGTACACGTGTATACAAAGGGTGTTCTGAATGTAGAATGTTACTTTGTATCCACCCGCCTGTCAGCGATGTTCTGCCCTGCAGCCGCACTCTATAGCACAATTGTCCTCCCAGTGTTCACAGCATACTCTCCCAGCACTCGACGCCTCTCTACCCTATCCATACGCTTCATTCTCTCATCGCGCTAGGGCTTGCCTTGTAACGACGAATAATCCCCAAAAAAGGAACGTTCTATGCTAGGTGCGCCTGTGTCGCCAGACGTCCGATCGTCTCCCCCGCAGTCGGTATATGCGCACTCCGATCGCTCATTTCCCTATCCATCTCACTCGCCGCTGATCTCTACTCGCTCGAGACAGGGGCACGTCAAAATAAATAGCGCAACTTATGCGGCCGGGTGTTATTTACTGTTTAACACTCGGAGTGATTTCGGTCCGCCCCTCCTCTCGTCAGGCTCGCCACTTGATTGCGCCATCCGCACTCACATCAGTATCGACAAACACGCGGCGTATCGAGGGTCCTACGCTTCGGGATGTGCGCCCTCCGCCCGCCCACGCGACTAAACCCCATGTAGCCCAAGATGTTTTCTTGATTTCGTAGCCATACGACACTCGCTTGCGCCCACATCTCGACGTTCCGCTCTTCGCTCCGACTCCGAACCGCCCGGACTCGTCAGGCACGAGGTGTCGGGAGGGGCGGAGCGATCAGTAAAATAAATTTTCAGAATGAATAATATTTCTGAGTAATAGCTCCCCAAGCCCAAGCCCAAGCCGGCGCAAGATCAGAAGCCGCCCTTCTCGAATGAATAATATTCATATATGCGCCTACCCCACTCTCCACGCCGCATGTCGGCCTGAACAAGCGCCACGACGATGAAATGGAACACACCCGTACACGCTGGCCCTCTTTCTTCGGCCATGTCGATCTGTCCGCTTGGCAGTTGCATCCTAGGTTCCCAGGGCAAGGCAAGGCAAAGCGAGGAATATTCTCCCGGGATACAGCCAACACAAATAAGCGTCGGCCTCTCCAGCCTAAACACGCGACGACCCCCCTCCATGCGTGTTCAAGACCCCGGTCACATCATGCGGGGCAGGCGGTCTTCTCTTCTTGTGACGGACCTGAAAGCGGCGGGACCGACTTGATTTCCCAGGGTCGGAGAGCGGGCGTCGTCCGGCCTGCCGAATCGAGCGGTTGATCGATTGTGGGTGAGAAAGCGCAAAGAAAAGCCGGAGTTCCGATGAGCGCGCGAAGGGGCCGAAGCGCCCTTTTCTATTCTGGGTACGCAGTCCGCACCCCGCCCTGCTTTTATGCGTGATGGCGAGGGACGAGAGCGCAAGTTGCGCCCGCTTTTGATAGGAGACGTATAAGAATGGTGACGAACAGGAACCGAGGAGCATTGCGCCACCACCACGGCCGCGCGCCGATCAGCGCGTCATCTTCCATGACCCAACTAGATCCCACATTTGCCCTTCGACGCTGCTTTTGGCCGCGCGCACGACGCATGCCCACCCCGATTCGTCACGATAACCGGCCCGAACCCGCCCTTGCTGCGATAACAACATCAACGTCGGTCTGGGCTCGGCCCTGCGCATCCGACGAGAACTTGGTTTTTTTTTTCGGGACGCTGCCGCGTGGCCGTAGCGCAAAAGTCTTTGGGGGGCGGGGGCGCGGCATGACGTACCGACTTTGATGATCCCGCGCCCTAAAGTGGAACAGGGCTCCGCACGGTTTTTTTTTGTCTATATGATGTCAGTGGATAATTTATCAATGCGCCGGGACCCCGGTTGCTCAATGAGTCGCGGGCTGGCGCGAGATGTTTGCGCGTCTCGATCCAGGGGGTGGAGTTGCGGAGGACAAAATCTCAAGCCGGCGGCATTGAAGAATCACGTGTTAATGGTTTTCGATTTTCGTTTATATTTTACAAAATTACCATGCGCTTGGCAAAAAAGTCGGGACGTTCGACCGCGAGTGCTAGCCGAAATGAGAAATGTCTACGAGAAAAAGAACAGCTGGAACGTGTACGAGAGGAGAAGCCACCGAGTAGCCTGTCAGCCGGGGAGCAACCAAAGTGATGCTAGTGACGTTTACACGGCAATGTATCTCTCGTCTCTTTTGCGACTCGGTACTTGTCCCGCAGTCGTCGTAGTGATTGTCTCGGCGTAGACTTTTTTTTCCCACCTCTATCTCACTCAGATACTGCGGATTCGTGAGCCGCTGGCAGCCACCAAAAGGAGCTTGACCATGTGTAATACGACCGTTTGGAGAAAAAAGCTGCACGAAGCGACATGTACGAGAAGAAAAAACGGCGCGAATGTGGGGGATGCTCTGCTACTCGGGATTGCGATGTCCGCTGCGTCCGAGACACGTTGCTGAGTTGTAGCTCATCGTGAGCAAGTTCTAGGCTCGTAAGCGAATCGTACGCTTACTACGCGGTCAGTGTTCTCACCAAATACTCAGAGAACAAAATATATGCGCTCTGCTCACAATGCCCGATCATGCGGATATTGTCGCCGGCACCGAGAACAGTCATGATCACGTGTCTCTGACTTTTTAATTTATTTATTTAGAATACGTATTTAAAGTGCTACACGAACACCAGGTCGAACCGCACTAAGACGAAGAGAAAACAACAGAGAAAAGACGGGGGGCAGGATAACACGGGAAAAGCAGCTAAGACAGACCGAAGTCAACTAACAAAGTGAAGTGTAAAAGTAGGCCCGAAGGCGAATCACGTGCCTCTGACCAGTTATTCAATTTCTGGGCCTTCCACGACGATCATTACGATTGGAAATGTTGCCACCTTGACAGCGGACCGACGAGATGTGTTTTGCTACGATTTGTATAGACTAGCAGTTTAGAACTGATAGCTTCCATCAGTCGCTCGGCTACTTGAATAATCCTAGTGTGGCCGTGTATCAAATTTGTCGCCAGACATCTGTTGCACATATCGTACCCATCAAGGATCGAAGGATCGAAGATGGAAAAACACAAGCTATCTACGGGCATATGAGAGTACTAATACCGTCCTATACGTGTTTTACCGAGGTCGGTGATCGTACCTGTGATCGACGAGGGTGATCACACTATGGCACTGGTTCCCTCACAACACGCAACGTGTGGAGCAAGCATGAAACATTCACCGTTTTTCCTCCGTCTTCCAAAACTTGTCGGTCCCGCCTGTACCCCACCATTTGTCCGTTATCGTGGTGAAATCAATAACACATTTACTCATGCAAATGACGATTTCGGTGAAGTCCGTAAAGCCACAGCATAGGTATCGGCGATCTCCTAGTCAATTATCCGGATGCATTTGCACTCGGAGGAACGATCGGCGAACTGAGACCAGAAATTGTGAATGTGAATGTGCTATGAGCGCTCACCCAGTGCTAACTCCCTTGCACCGCCGATACTCCTAGCCTCGAACCTCGAGTTGTCGGGTCCTATCAAGGTTTGTACCGCAGCGTGAGATGATTCATTAACTTTATATTTATGTAAAGCGTTACAGACACAGGGCCAGACCGCGCAGGAGATACCGAGATACAGGAATAGGTATGGCGAGGACAAGGGGGGAAGGGACAAAGACGTAGTGGCGAGCGAATATAACGAAGGTATTTGAGAAAGCGAGAGTATGTTAGTAGCATACCACAAGGATGCACAAGCGTGGTGGATTTTTTATCTGGTAGCACGCGTCGGTCGCGCTAAGTGCTCGTGGGTGATCGGCATGTTTCAATGAAACTTCCTAGCTCGTATTTGAGCCACATGGGTCCTGTCCCGTCGTCAACCTGATAGGTTACGTATTCCCTCCTACGGACTTACCGAACAACTAGCCGGGAAAACACCCCAAAAACAAGCAGGCACCATCCTCAAGATCTAGGTTGACGTTCCGGCCAAACAAAATGCCTCCGGACTGCTTATAATGTCGCCACTCCCTGTAGCCTTGATGGAATTTCCCCTCTTGATGCACAGTCTCACCCTACTATGAATCAGCCTGAAGCCTCTACATCTACGGCCCCATCAACGCGGGCCAAGGATATCATGGTGTTCTGCGACGGCACAGGAAAAGACGGTCGGTCTGACGGTAGGCGGATTTTAACATAACTTTGAAAGGTTGATCTGGTTGGTTCCTGACAATTGATTTGTAATTTTGTGTAGAAAATCCCACAAATGTCTGGCGACTTTGTGAGTTTTATAAATCTTGAACACGCTCTTCAATTTAGCTGACACGAGGTACCTTAGTCCAGCACATATCAACTGGTACCGCGGCTGGTCGCGTTGCCAAAAGAAAGCTATTTTATATTCCGGGAATGGGCTCGGGTGAAAAGGGACTGCTAAAAATACTCGTTCAAATGTTTGGAGCGGCTGCCGGTATGTCTGGTCGTATTGAGATATGTATACTGGCTTAATGCATCTGTGGGTGACAGTCAGGATGGTAACTGCCGCCTACGTATACATACGAAAGCACTATCAGCCTGGAGATAACATATGGTACGCCCATATTCTTCACGATATCCGGATCGGACAGAATCTTATTAGCAGATAGGCTCTTCGGCTACTCTAGGGGTGCTTACGTGGCCCGTAAAGTGGCGAGTCTAATCGTATGTTTTTTCTTAGTTTATCTTATAGTCTAATAGACCCACAGCGTTCATACAGTCACGTATCGGGCTAGATGCAGCTGAGGATGAGCTTCATACGCGGTGGGGGCAGTACGAGGAACCTGCTGGTGGGGATACAAATATCGTTCGAAGCGGCGTACCCATTAAGTAAGTCGTCAAGCTGAGATATCCTGATATGGCGCTGATACCTGTTTGACGATCCTTCAGATGCATTGGAGTCTGGGACACTGTCGGTCAGCTGCTTTGATAGCCTTTAGATTTCATGATACTGACTAGAGATGGCATAGGCGCGATCTATAACCCCCTTACGTTTCGACTGAAAAATGATCTGTTCGGCATACCTGACACTGAGTACGTACGACGTTACCTTTCGAGTGAGTGTATGCGCATGGCTGAGCGTTGTTTCTAGTCTTCCATCAAACGTCCAGCACGCCTTTCACGCGGTAGCGATCCATGAAAATCGGGGACTGTTTAACGTCACACTGTTTGAACCCAATAAAGTGACGGACCTGAAAGAGGTACGAATTATAAATAAGGACATGTTCTCAACGGCACGAGACTGAAAGCTCGGTAGATATGGTTTCCTGGATCACACTCGGACGTGGGAGGTGGAGGGCTTGATACGACGGATCTACCAGACGTTAGCTTGCTGTGGATGATCGTAAGGGTCATGTTATAAATGTTCTATTGATTACTGACCCTCTAGCGTTTCTTAGGGAGAGATGAAGAAAATCACAAAGCTTCCCAGATACGACATGGTCTACCCTCGAGCGACAAGGCTGAAGTCGTTTATGCCCACCAACGAGTGTATCCGTGATCCACTGGTGGAAACTGGGCTCCTACCTGGAAAGCCGGTACGACGATCCCCTTTTGGGTCAGACCACAGAAGGGTGGTTCAGTATAACATCCACGAGTCGGTGTTGTACTTGCAGTCGGCGGCACGGCGCGATCGGGACATGAAGAAGCGGATGGATGAGTTTGGGTGGATCGATCCGATCTCAAGCAATTGCATCAAGCTGTGTGGTGCTCTCGAAAGAATGAAACAAGCACACATGACAGTAAGTCTTATGTTGAGACTTTATATGTACTTCAGGTAAACATGACTTTTTATAGGCATTGGTGACGCTAAAAGCGCAAGTAATACAACGTCAGCTCGAATATACGACCTCGAAGAAACAACCAATAATGGACCGACTGTTGCGGGGTGCTTCGCTTTCAAAACCAGCTCGCTCCTTGAATCGTCCCAATCGAACTTCGCCTGACCGAGTCCCGCCTGACCGCCTTTCTCCTGACCGACTTTCTCCTGGCCGAATCCCTCACGAACTGATCACCCCTGTCGTGCCTATCATAAAACGACCAGAGAAAGAGCGGCATACTCGTAATGAGCGGTCCCTGTCATTCGATACCACCACGTCATCGGAATCGTCTCAAAAGCGCGATCGGAGCATTGACATCATGATATTTTGCGACGCGGAAGTTATTGATGGTAGAGTTGATGGATGTGAGTCAATCAGCTGATGATTTGTACTCATCTAATACAAGCCTAGCCACCCAAACGAACGTCTGGAAGTTATGTAGGTCTGTTGATACCATGAGACGCTGGAGCTGGCCTAACAGTTTTTCATGCACTTCGTAGACCAGATGGCGTCGTCGGCTGTCCAACTGCGTCGCCAGCAGACTCCCGCTGGAGAGCTATGTATTTCAGCGGCGAGGATATGTCTATATATGCCGGGTATGACTGATGGACCGAAGAAGAGCGACTGGGAAAAGGAAGCTGCCGAAGTACACGATATCTGTGAGTGTGCTACCTTTATGTGAGAGTAACCTCAGCTGCTGACTTGAATGAAGGGGTTGGTCGCGCATATATGCGTCTATCGGCGGACTATCAGCCAGGAGACAGAATCTAGTAAGTTGAAAGATTTACCGGCTTGCGTATAGATCGGTTGACATCGCGCTATATGGTGCAGCCTCTTTGGGTTCTCTTCTGGGGCTGTTGTAGTGCGGAAGCTGGCGTTTGTACTGGTGAGAGCGACTGGCTAGCCACTGGCATAGGTTGAACAAGCGCTCTAACACCTGGGTAGAATCGACTAGGTGTGCAAAAGCGAATACCTCGAGCTGCACTTGAACGGGTTGGAGGCGATCTCTCAAAGCTTGTAGGGAAGACACCTGTTGCCGTAAGGTTGGTCTCCATCCAGAAATTGAAGAAAGGCGTCTGCTGCGTTTGCTAATGGTGAATTTTAGGTGTATCGGAGTCTGGGATACAAATTATTCGGTGAGCCGGTGGTAGGGTGTACACCGCACTGAGAGCAGGACTAAACGTCTTGCTGTAGTACTTGCCCCACAAGAGTATTCCGCTGATTGAAGACACCTTGTAAGGATCTTTTGATCATTGCCACTCGGAAAAATGATCTAAACAAATAACGTCAATCCGTTTCAGGAACTCGTCAAACGTCGAACATGCTTTTCATGCTCTTGCATTGCATGAAAACCATCGGAGTAGAATACCTGTTCGGTTCAAACAAAGTAATGTGGCGAACCTAGAAGAAGTAAGATTAGCCGGCTAAATATATATCTGCTTTTCTTGCTTACACGGATGTAGGTTTGGTTTGCCGGTTCCACATTCGATATTGGTTCCAGCAGAGAGGGACGAGAGCTGTGGAAGATTAGCTTTCTCTGGATGCTCGTACGTCCGGGTCTTCCTTAAATGATCATAAAAACAACTGGCTGAATACATGATCGTGAACTAGGATCAGCTACAGGAGCTCATAGATATACCACACGACGACATCACTTTCCCCACCTTGCAGGGATTGACGTTGGAGCCACAAGACGCATTTCGCAGTTCGCCTGTCTACAAGAAGCTGGTCGACCATCTGGAGTTTCGACACAATCCCGCTAAGACTACGGTGCACGCTATTGTGCACACACACCTTCGTATGCCTACTGCAGAGCAGCCGGAGATGCAAGAACCGGAGCACGAACACCTTGAGTACGAGTTCTTGACTGGCTCGACACTAGAAAGCAGCGACCCTAATCCCGGAAATCCGTTGCGAGAGCCTCAAGTGTGGACGCGGCTGTTCAGCACGTCTCGGATACTGAGGGATGTGTAAGAATGTTTGAGTTTTTGAATTTCTTTTGGTGGTGATCGTTTAGATGGATAGTCATTTGATTGGACGATTGGGCGGTATGTATGGTAGATTTGCGACGGCGGTGTTCTTGTTCCAAGTATTTATTAGTGTAACAGATGCGAGATGGCTCGTGTACCTTTAGAATGTATGATGCTCAAGTAGGCTTATTGGTTTCCCTTTGGAAACGCACAAGAAAAGACCTGGTTCGCCAATTGTATTGACAGTTCCTGGGAGACTACTATTTGATACAATGATATTCACCGCCTATTGTGACATATGATCTCAGCGACAAAAGAAATTATAAGACGAGGTAAGATAAAGACGCAACACGATAGAGCCCATGAGAATAGCGAAAGCAAAAGCATGATGCCGCGACAATAAAGTTACACAACCAATGAGTCGACCATAGCTCCAGAACCGCCCTATGCGCTTGCCTGGCCGGCACCGTTCTTCTCCTCCATCGCCTTTTGATGTGCCATCACGTCTCGCCTCCTCATCAGGATCGTGAAAAGCGGAATCGTCACGCAGCTCAGCGCACACCACCCGAGTATCACTCCGGCGTTGAGTCCCATATGGTTCTTTGTGTTGAACAGGATCGTCCGCACCGCCTGTGTGTTGTTGCTAGAAGGCGCATATAGTCAGTCTCTAGTTCACGAGACATCGAGAAAGAAGTCACACTCACAAGATAGGGAAAGCATGTCCGTACTGGTAGAACCACGGCTGCAAGTCGAACGGCAGCGTCGCCACCGACACGTTCACGATGATCAGCGGGATCAGGAAGAACGCCATGAACCGCGGCGTCAGGATCGTGATCATCGCCTCGGTCGCCAGTCCCAGCGCTGCCATGCCCATGTACGTGTACAAAAAGTACAGGAAGAACCCGCCGGCGTATGTGTACTTGGCGCCAAACGGAGCGTGGAACGGAAGAGAGACCATGGCGAAGGCGAGCGAGAGGGGAAAGTAGATGCCGAGAGGGACGAGGATGCGGAGCCAGAGGTATGAGCGGAGCTTGAGGAAGGGACCGAGGATGCCTCGAGCGGCGTCGTTGGTCATCGTCTGATGTGGAATGTCAGCGCATACATGGAAGAAAATCGAGAGCAGGGCGCACCATGATGAAGGCGAAGATGACGAGGTAGATCTGGCCGACGAGCGTCATCGCAGTAGCAACAGGAGCGCTGCGAGTTTGAGCAGGTGTCAGTGTCTGTATGTATGTCTCCAACAACCATAGACTCACTTGTACGGTCGCAGGTTCTCAGTCGTCCACCACGCTCCGCTAGTCACTGTTTGCGGTGCAGCAACCAGAGCTTGGAGGGCGGTAGCGTTGGTAGAGACAGCAGTCAGGTAGGTGGCGGCCGACTTGGCGTTGTATGCTTGCAGGATCTGCATAAAACATATATGTCAGCCATGACTGAGAGATCGCATTGGTCAAGACCTACCTGAGTGAGAGCTGCGGTCGTGAGCGGGTTGACGTATGAGCCCGTAGCCTGCTCGTTTCGTGCCTGAGCATAGTAGAACGAGACGGCTGATCTTGGATCGTATGATGAGTCGCCGGCAGCTCGCGCAGCAGCGAGTCGTGCGGTGGCACCAGAGTTGACTGAACGAATGGTGAGAAACTAGAACTGGGACACGAACCGTACAACTTACCGACTACAGCGGCCCACGCTTGCTCGTCGACGATCGCGGCTCCTACGTCCTCGACTTGGTCGCTGTCGATCTGTCTCCAGCCAAGATGCTGCTTGGTGCCAGTCTGAATGGATATTTGTAAGCTCATACGGTCACATGAATAAGCCGGGCCTCTCACCTGAGTGGTGGCTAGCAGTCCTTGTACCACTGCCTGGCCGATCTCGCCTCCGTCACGATCAATGACCCAGGTTTTCAGCGATGGCGCATGAGAGGCGCTGCGTGCCAAAGATCCCCTACGATCGAACGGGTCAAGAACGGAACGAGTCAGAAGGAAAGATGTCGACTTACCAGTAGACCGGTAGACATATCCACATCATCACGATGGTGAGAACCAGAGTCATGCCCATGATCTTGATGTATATCTTTCGTAGGTGTGCGATTTTTGGGTCGAACACTACCAGTCCTATAAGTACGAGGCCATTTCTAGAGACGACTCAATAGCTCACCATCGTGAGCAAACTTCTCAGGTGCAGGCAGCCTAGCGCCAGGTCCCTCTGCCGGTCGCAGGTCGTCGGTGTTCTCCGCTTCCCTCTCTGCTTGCTTTTCAGCAGCGCTGTCACGTGACACCATGGTGTCTGTTTTTGGAAACACAGTGTTCTGTCGTGACGAGCTCAATGGCTCGTTGTGGAGTGTAGAGGCGGAAGAGTGGGTGCCAGACATGCTGTATGAGTCGGTGGAGGGAGTTTGTTGGCTGATACGTCGTTCCGGAGGCGAGTTTATGTAGGCGGAGAAAAGCCGCAAGAGGTGCGGGCTTGTTGAGACGTATGATCAATGAGCCCGCGGGGCGGGCGCGGGGTCAGGTCCCCGATGCGGGGGCGCGGGATCACCTAATGACGTGACTAACGAAGTGGTAGGTACACAAATCCCGCTGGTTACGACTCTGACTCGCCGGGCCATTCATAGACTGGGTTTCGGGGAGGTTGTTTTCCCAGCAATGAGCTTGAGAGATGACCGGTGTAGGATAAGCGTTCCATTTGAATAGGTTGTATTTCGCTAGTGCACTTGATCCACACGATGCAGCAAAAGTAAAATGGAAGGCGGGATATGGGCGCAAGTGATAAAAGTTTGTTCGTGAGGTGGTGGAGGTTGATGGCGGAATCCAATCAGGAACGGGATTACGTCATCTCATGGCCGCAAATGTCACGGCGATCAAATGAGCCCCCGATCATTTGTCTCTACTTGACTGAGCAAGCCGACTCTGTGGCTCTACGCAGTCGAAACAAAACCTTGAGTCCACTTTCACTAGCATATAGCATGCGAAGCCGGATATTAGCAGGTTGGGGGGTTCAGATCCCGAACCACGGCAGGTCTAACACGTCTCGAAAAACAACTTTGCCAGCCGCTAAAAGGTCTCGCAACAGATCTTATACGCATAGACCCGCGATTCATTTGTTCAGCAGTCTCCTCTTCAAGAGTTCTGATACTTCGGCTTAACCTATGCGCTTAACTTAGCAGTCAAACGGCTCTATTCAGCACTCAGTCAAATTCAGCCACACGCCGATTGTATATATATGCCGTTCATGGTATCATACTGCCAAAATCAAGAAGTTACGCTCAAGAAGGGTAAGGATGGGTAACACTTGATATTTTGGCTGGTTTACACCTCGAGTGGTGTTGACTGCAATTGATCGTTGGCATGAATCATGAATCGTGCGCGTCAAGGAAGATAGGGATTTTGATTTTGATTCACGTCCATCTTGTATGTATAGAAATCCAGCCAAAGGTTCTACAAGTCGTCAAAAAATTCCTCTTTCTCACTTCTCTTCGTAGTGCGCTGTAGTAGACCTTACCTACGGCAATGGGTAAAAGTTCATTCAAACTTGGCTCTGTTGACACGATCACCCGATCAGCCCCTCGTCGAGCCAAGTAAGGCAGCCTTCCAATGTGTCACAACCATGCAGTAATACCTTATTTAGTAGTGCTGTGGCTGACCTCGGCCCTCTTCAAGATGACCCAGCCCAGCAGGCGGGAAGAATAATCTTTCACAGGTGAGTTGTCGAATCAGCAGAACTATTGGCACTAGTTTGGTGCTAACTCCCAACAGTAAGATTCTTCGAGAGAAGTCGTTGAATGTCGGACAAGGAGCCGATACGAGGTTCGAGTACGGCCAGCAGTGAGGGTGTTGTGCTTCGGGCAGACTAATTCCATTTGATTCTATGGCTCCCATCCTCCGAAGGATTGAATCTGGCTCTGGCAGGGCGCGGACTCTGGATGACACATTGTTTTTTCTTGGATGACCTTCCTTTTTACGGACACTTCTCATGGACACTTTTTATTCCCGGATATGTGTTGATTTTGAGACGTGAGGAATTACGTTTGCTGTGTATGAGTGATAGTTTCTGTTTCCTTGAATATACGTTCATGTTTCGGCCACGAATTAGGTGTGCAAGCGTTGTCGTTGTTTGCTAATGCTTGTGCGTGGTGTGCAAGTTCATTACACAATGTTTATCATGCTTGTTCGCCGCTACCACCATCACCAACCGTGGCTTTCTACATTCAATGTCCTTGTCATCTCAGCGTAACCTCGTTTCGATTCGTGAAGCCGAATTATGGTTAAATTACGTGACTGATATCACGTCGGGATTCCCTCCTCGTAGGATATGGGTCTCCTACCCCTACCTTCTCACATAGAGAACCCACCCGCACAATATTACCTCTAAGACAAAACCTTCGGTGGATCAAGGCCCTGCTGTTCTTTTATAATAGCTTATCCATTTTCGCTGTTTGGATATTAGTGCAACAATCTGTGTACTTGGAACAAGGCTGAATTGCTGATAACCATCGGATGAGCCAAGAAGTCGAGATGGCGGAGAAACGGCCTATTATAACGAGCGCATACAACTGAATAGAATAGAAGAGACTATAGCATCATGGAAGTAAACTCATGGTACTCGTGGTGTGGATCGAGCGTGACTAGCGAACGCAAACATCTTGGATGAGACGCCTCAGACTATTCGGCAAATTTTTGAGTCTAATTTGGATACTTCTGTGGCGGGATGTTCATTTAACCTGCTACAAATCTGGACAACCAAGTACTTGGCTAAAGGCGAGGACTTTCTGGGTGCAACTATTAGTCGAAATCAGTTTCCAAGATTCTTATTTGTGACGCTATGGACTAAAACGGCTCCTAGATTTACGGGGAATACATCTAAAGCAGAGGAGCCCACCTAGTTCACTAAAACACTGCAATACACTTAAAAGCCTTATGTGTATGGGGAATTGTCCTCCGTGGAATATTTTGGTGCACAAATGCGCTGAGATTGGAACCTCGAATATACCCATTCACTGTCAAACCAACCTCTATGCTTAATGTGCGCATATAATCGCATTTTATGTCTGTGGGCTTCGATATACTTGTCTTCGCTCAAGCAGCACTTGGGAATTGGAGCCTTTGAGCTTTCTCCCCTTGTCACGCGATAATCCCTTGGGTTGATATAGGATAGACCAAGCGGCACGGGACATATAAAAGACCCAGCACGGCGAAAAAAACACCCAAACCCAGACTACCATCGTCCTCTGCTGCGTTACTGCCTTCCAAAATCACTACTGTGTTTTCACTATGACTTATTTCACTGAAGTTTTCTGCCAGTTGATGACTTTGGTTCATGCTACCGTGTGGCCTATTGCCTCCACTTTCTTAAACCTCGCCGTCTTCATGGCCGGCTCACTCTACCATACCGCACCTCGCGATTTCAACTGTGAGTTATATATGGCCCACCTAAGAGTTTGTTGACAAACCGCTTGGTAGTTTGGCTCCTCCTGCCCATCTTGTGCGTCTTTTACATCTTCTACGCACGCGACGAGGAAAAAGGGGTGAGCAGTCCAAGCGTTGGCCGAAAGATCAGGAGTATGCTAATTTTTGGATAGCCTACCTATCCCCATGAGAAGCCACATGCCGGCCGTAGCCCCGAGCTATCTCGCCGCGTACCGAGCATCTTCCTCAACTCATATACACCTTGCACCCCCCGCGACGAACCGCACATATCCCTGCGACCAGAGGACTGGCATAAGGCGGTGAACAAAATTGAAGAAAAGCCCAGCTTCATTCGCTCGCTGTACACCTCGGAGTCCACTGGATGCAGGGTAGCCCCTGAGCGGCGTCGAGCTAACCTTCATTCTCCACGCTCGGGGGAGGAGTATACGGCAACGATCCAGAAGCGTTTTGGTGCTCCTGCGCAGGCTATCACTCAACCGGTCTTCCGTTCGTTGGAGAAAGAGCGCAGTTGCCCGAAGTGGCGTTCGCGTCCTACTATGCCCGGGTCGTATCCCAACCGAGAGCGCAACTGGTACTGGCTAGTCAACTACTGCTTCGCCACTCTTGTAGCTCTAGCTCCCTCCGGGCCAGCCGCCCCTCCTTGCACTATCCCCGACGTGCCTTCTTCGGCACCCTTTAGCTTCGCTCCTACTCGTCCTCACGTCCCCTCTCAAGGATATCCACACTCGCCTATGGTCGTTGACACCCCTCGCGCTCTACAACCATTCGGCACCCCCAGTCAATATGGGACCGTGCCCGCACCCGCTCCGCCCTACATGCCTCGACCCCGCGTAACCGCTCGAGAGATACGAGGGCTTCGCCAAGACTTTGGAGACCTTAATCTTTGGTCCGCTCGGGATGTGGATATGCTGGAGCCACAGATGGACCATATGGACGTGGACGAGCCGGCAGAGGTGCATCAAGATGTGATAATGACATCACATCGACCGTACACGGATGAAGACGTGGTGACGGCATATTAGTGCGTTCTCGTATTCCTCCTCCTCACTTTGTTCCATTTTTTTTCTGTTATTGGTTCCTTTTTTTCTTTTTTTCTTTTACAGGTGTAGACATATTTGACTATCAGGGCGGCAGCACGGCTCCGATCGGGGCGACAACTTTAGCCGGACTGGGAGAGCAGGGTGTATAGATAAGCTAGTGGAGGGCCAACCGGTCATGCGGTCGTCGTACGGAAGGACTGGTGAGTGCAGATGCGGGTGGCGTAAACGGAGGTAGCTCCGACATACAGCTGGGACCTAGGGTGCGGCCATACTCTCTTAGAGGCCCGCATACTTCAGCCTATCGCATCCGTGCGAATGGCCCTCGAGTACCCATCGTGTCGTCAAGGACACTCCGAATGTCATGCATCAGCACTCGCTGGACCGGAAGTGCAAGATGAAGCATTGACTTCAAGGCAGTTCGCTTGCTTGTTTATATGTCCTGCCTACTTCAGGTTTCGGCTTCAGTTGTTTTTGTCTTATAGGTGTTGGCGTGGTGTCTGCCAATGATATGTTGTTTATGTCCTCACTTGTAGTGTATAGTAATGTACTCATAGTCTTGTATAATCATCCTGAAATACCAAGCGTGCCCAGGGGTCGGATTACTGAACCGAAACAGAGTGGCAATAATCCGGATTAGCCACTTCCTACTGACGTAATACGAAGCAAATTGTTTGTTATCGCTTGTCTCAAGGCTTCTGTTCCTCACCTCCGCAGCTACTAATAAATCCGCCTTCACTATGACCGCTTCTTGCTATGAAAGTAGGACTGCTCGCTTTCCCACGCGTAGATGACTTCGTCTCCGAGACGTGACACTTCTCATTTTTGCAACCCTCGTGTGCACGCCTCTTCGATCAAGGGCTCTCTCTGCCCTGCCGCCTTTCTATCACGAAGCCGGACATACGTAGTCTCATCTGTATTAGGTTTTAAAAGGACCCTATGGACTGGGATAGCAACCATACCCACAGTCTTGCTGCTGAACATCTTGTAGCCGACGGCATCCACTATTCTTGTCTTGACCCGTCTTACGGAAAACATGGGCTCCGACAACCAAAATGTTCGCGTGGCAATCATTGGAGCTGGGTACGTTATATCTCTCAGAACCTAGTTCACTCGATGTGACGTGTCTTGATCAGAATTGGAGGTATCACAACCGCGATTGCGCTACAAACCCAACTAGGGTTCCATGATTATACAGTAGGTTATTCTCGAACAACGTACATACCCTACCATGAGCATGATATGGTCACTAGGTCTATGAGATGGCGGGAGGAGTTGGAGGCGCGTGGCTGGTACGTTGCCTCACGGCTAGCGTTGTGGTGGTTAGCACAATTAACTTTATTCTCCAGAAAAATACATATCCTGGATGTGAATGCGACGTACCATCCCACTTCTATTCGTCGGTAGAAGTTTCAACCTTGTGGTTCTATTTCTGACTGCCGCGCGTCATTACAGACTTTCGACCGAGCCAAAGTTCGATTGGTCCATGATGTTCTCTGGTCAAGCAGAAATCAAGTCGTATTGGGAAGGTCTCGTGCAGAAGCACAATATTGGGCCGCGCATCGAATTCCATAGCGAAATAACTCGCGCGGTCTGGGATGAAGCGGCTCAACTGTACACAATCACCATCCAAGATGCTCGAAGCAAAGATACACGCGAGGTCAAAGCGCATGTGGTCATCTCAGCAACTGGGACCTTCAAAACAGCCAAATATCCGGATATAGTCGGTCGACACAGGTTCAAAGGCGCGTCGATGCACACGAGCGACTGGAATCACAACGTGGATGTCTCTGGGAAAAGAATCGGACTCATTGGGAATGGAAGCTCAGGGTATGTGACTGGTTAGAACATCGTATGCGACATATTTTTTGACGAAATATTTGTAGTGTGCAAGTCGTAGCCGAGCTCTCCAAAGATCCATCGGTGCGGATTGCACAATTCTGCAGGTAAAATTATGGATGCATATGTAGTTGTCGTGACCTCTCACTTGATATCTGATTATAGAACCCCCACCTGGTTCTTAGCAAAGGTGTGCTAGATTTCACTTTGGAGACGTCTCGTTTTGCTGAAACCGGGCTGTAGCCGCAAGTCGCAGTTCCAGGTAAAATGAAGTGGATGTTCCAACATGTACCATTCTGTCAGATGCTATTCCGCTGGTTACTTATGTTTCTTGTGAGCAATTTTTTTCTAGCCTTTCGGGTTTGAATTCATGGTGCCTGCCCTTCAGATCGACGCGCTATACATTAGTTGGAAGGATCAACCATGGGGAACTTCTATGCGCCGCCAACGAGAACGGGTCAGTTTATACCATTGGTATCGTATGATAAGTATTTAAATTAATCAACTACAATTTAGGCATCGATTCAAATGGTGCAAAGTTTAGCTCCAGAGAAATACCACCAGGACATGCTTCCTAAATACCGTCAGTGCATGCGTCTATATTTCTGGCCTTATTGACGATGCCAATTAGCAATGGGATGTAAACCCAACATCATTGATCCCGGATACTTGGCTTCTCTTCAGCGGTCAAACGTCCAACTCGAATGGGACCCTATAGTGGAGATTACAGAGGACGGTATTCACACAAAATCCGGTGGGTCTTTAAGGCAAGCACACAAACGTACCGAATACTGGATCTCAAGTTAGGCAAAAAGCACAGCTTGGATATCATATGCTATGCTACGGGATTCGATATTGAGGGGTCTCACTCGGCTGACGTTACAGGCATGCAGGGGCGATCAATGGTAGATTACTACAAAGAGGCAGGCGGACCCACTGCGTATCTGGGCACTACCACGCCTGGTTTCCCCAATTGGTTCAAGCTATCGGGGCCTAACATAATGCCAGGTTTGTCGTTGCATGTACGAAACATCCAGCCTCCTGACAATCTGTGGCCCATGCAGAGCATGCATCAATCGTTTTTGTCGAGGAAGTTCAGGTGTGCTCTCATGTGTGTCGTTCACTTATCCACTATTGAGCCTTTTCAGGTTAACTACATAGTACAACTTATCCGCCCAGTGATTCAAGGAAAAGCCAGAAGCTTTACTCCAAAACTAGATATAACACGCGCATATAACGAACGTCTACAAACTCAGTTGGAGCGCACTGTTTGGAGTGGCGGTTGTACTTCATGGTACCGCGCAGGTGTGCAAATTCTTGACTTGTTTATATGGTTGCTGACCCTGGGTTTAGGATCTGACAATCGGGGTAAACTCTTCACGACCTGGCCTGGTACGCTCGCGTACCAATGGTGGGTCATGCGCAAGCCTATTTGGGAGCATTTTGATACGGTTGGAGGAGAAGAATGGGTACGGCTGCAGATGAACCGCTCGAGGATGGCTCTTGCGTCCCGGGTTTTCGCTGCGTGCGCCATTCTGGTTATCGTGCTGGGCTGGGGGATGGGAAAATCAACTCAGCAATCGAGAGTTTAGGTTAATTGATTGTCGTTGTGAGTAAAGTGTATATTAGATCTTTGGATAGACTAGTCTGCCTGGTGTTTTGTCTCTTATCTCGAGTGCCGTGTTCTAGGAATATTATGGAAGTAATAGGCGATTTAGGGTTTCTGGTTGCAAGCAGCGCCGCTGTGGGTCACAAGAGGAAAGTGAAGACCCAACATTCCCGACATCTTAATCAGGGAACAAGGTTCAGCCGGCAAGCCTCACATTTTCTCACACAACCCTCGCTTCCATATAAAATATATGAACCGTACTCATAAGACTTTCCTATAACAGAATGATCCTCGATCACCTGCAGCCAGCTGCCTATTGGACTCTGTTGAAGGGCATGGTCGTGTGAAAGCCAGTAGCCAAGCACCTTCGAAGTAGTCCGATAGGGTTGAAATCGGTGTTTTAGTTTATCGAGGGCTATATCTTTCGCTGAACATCCTGAGACCTTTCACCTCAACGCTATCGCCCCCATTTCTTTGCCAATGGAGAAAGTGAACGACACCCCAAATGTAGCTATCATCGGGTCAGGGTAGGTGTTAGACATTGAATTTGGAGGAGGTTTTCTCATTTTCTACTTACTACAGAGTAGGAGGGCTCATGGCTGCGATTAACTTGCAGACGAAACTCGGGTTTTATAACTACACGGTTCGCTAGCTTATATCCGATACAGTCTCTTAACTTAAATGTGATACTTTCTGATGTGTAGATATACGAACTAGCAGAAGACTTGGGTGGGACCTGGCAGGTGAGTTTTGTTACGTTATCCTAATTCTAAGCATTTGACATAACTGAAAATTCGAAGCAAAACACCTATCCTGGTTGCGCATGTGACGTTCCAGCACACTGGTACTCGTAAGCCGCTCTACCTCTACTTCTATTTGTTATTCTCGATTATAATACCTCTTTGTAGCCTGTCGTTTGATCCCAACCCCGACTGGTCCCACCTTTTCGCTCCGTATCGAGAGATCCATGAGTACTGGAAGAAGCTTGCAAACAAGTACAATCTTGAACGGCATATCCAGTATCGAACCGAAGTTGTATCGGCCATTTGGGACGAAGAAAATCAGCGGTACACGCTTCAGCTTCGCAATACCAAAACTCAAGAGACGAGAGAAGAGACAGCGAATATAGTTATATCGGCCACTGGCGCATTCAACCACCCCAAATGGCCGAATGTACCTGGACGAGAATCTTTTGAAGGTGTCTCAATCCACGCCAAGATGTGGGATCACAGTGTAGATTTCACCGGAAAACGCGTTGCTCTGATTGGGAATGGCTGCGCAGGGTATTCATATGTGTACGTGCACCGGAGTTTGTCTGACTATATTTCGGCTCTAGCTCTCAGATCCTCCCTGCATTATCGGCGGATAAATCAATGCATATAATAAATTTCTGTAGGTCCAAGTCGTGGTACGTCCCGAGGGTGAGTTAAAACGTCTAACCTAGCTTGAATACTTATCAAACTATCGATGCTGACGTATCAACTCAAGCCCCAAAAACAGGTACCAAGCTGGGTGAAGTGGATGTTCCGAAACATACCAATTACCATGAAGGCTTTCCGTTTCCTACTCGCTGGGGTTGTGAGTACATGCTTGTGGGCCATCGTACCGTGCTATTCCTAATTTTCTTCAGTACGATACTTCCTCGCACAATTGGAAGATCGGCCCGATCACCAATTACCTGAGACATTTATTTGAAAAGGTATCTTCAAAGGAATGGAGCTCAAATCTACAGGCCCTGATTATTTTGTGCACTTTAGACATCTATTGAGCACATTAAGGCAAATGCCCCTGAGAAATACCGCGAGAGTATGATTCCAGATTATCGTAAGTCCTATTATCAACTACCATTGAAAACATGTGTCTCCAGCTAAAATATTCCGGTACTCCAGCGATTGGGTGCAAGCGGATAGTATTCGATCCAGGTTATGTCGAGGCTTTGAATGGGGAAAATGTTGAAATTGAGTGGGATCCTATCTCAGAGATCGTTCAGGATGGGATCGTAACCAAGTCAGGTGCGTCTAAAGTCGCCAGCCGGCCTGGATACGAGCTGACGAATGATGCATTATATTAGGGAAAAAATATCAGGTTGATATTATATGTTATGCAACTGGGTTTGATGTCGAGGGCTCTTACAGGCTCAACGTACAAGGGGTCAACGGTCAAACTATGCAGCAGTACTTTGACAGCGAAGGTGGCCCTAGTGGATACATGGGTACCACAGCGCCAGGATTCCCAAACTGGGTTACCATATTTGGACCTAACTTGGCTTCTGGTAAGACTTGTGAAGGATAGCGTATATTATGACTGCCATTAACAAAACTGTCAAGGCCATGCGTCAGCCATTTGTGTTGAAGAGATTCAGGTGTGTGTTCCCACCCTTGATTTATGTGCAGCTAAATTGTGGTCTAACTCGGATCGAAGATCAACTATGCCCTTAAATTCTTCAAGCCAATCATCCAAGGAAAAGCAAAAAGCTTTGTGCCACGGCTCGAAGCCACTCGCGCGTGGAACGATTGGGTTCAGTCGTGCCTCAAAGGGTATATTTGGGCAAGTTGTACCTCATGGTACCGTTCTGGTCAGTAACCGTTGGTTGTTTTACATTTTCATTCTGACTCAACGTGTTGGCTTAGATGGAGATGGAAAAATCATTGCTGTGTGGCCAGGCTCAGTAACCCATATGTGGTGGTCATTCCGATACCCTGTTTGGCGCGACTACAATACAGTTGGAGGAGAGAAATGGCTGCGGAATCAGCAGTACATCAATGTTGCCAAGATTGTTGGCTTGCAGCTTGGAATCGTGGGAGCTGGATTAGGAATATACATGGCGTCAAAGGCAGGTAGGGGTGCCGCTATCAAGTCTATCTTTCACTCAGCGGTATCAGCGATACCCTCTGGATACCGCAATCTTGCTATGTAGTGAACTAGCCTAATCGAATCTACTTTTAAGCTGGAGAGACATCGTAGGTTCCCCGTGATGAACTATTTTGTGGTGTGAGCAAGTTAGAGCATCTCATGTATGCGAGACAAGGACTGCCAGAAAAGGAACATTGATATTATGTAATGATGACCGCACGATGTGCCTCACGCTTGCATCACTTTGGCTACCACAACAACCATGCTGAACACTAACACAGCAAGCGCAAAATGGGCTGACCCGTCATTGTGAGTCTTTTAATAAGATTTCTACAGCCGTGTTTTTGATTGACTTATTCATCAGGCTGCCGGTCTACGGCCTGCTCGCTGTAACCGTCTTTCTAGTCGGCCGTTACGTCGACCAAACGTACATCCGCCCTCCATCTAAAACTGGATTTGGAAAAGGTGCACCCGGGTTCATGACCAATGTCCGAAAAGTAGCCATTACCCCTGAAATGGCGGAACGACTTCGGAGAGGCGAAGAGGTATGATTTATGAACATCTAGACGTGGCAAGCGTAACTCAAACACGTGGAGTAGGTCACACCAGAAGAGATTGCTGCTGCACAAGCAGAAGCAGCCAAAAATCCAGTCGTTACACTTCGCCGGAGGGACATTGTCGAGCGCGATGATCGGGCTACAACGACTGACGACAGTGATCGTGAACCAGATACGAGGGGTGGGAAGAAGAGGAGAGGCGGAGACCCGTCTGAGAACGAGTGGATACCTGAAGGGCATGCTCGGCCTGCTGTTCGGAACTCACGCGGGAGCTTGCGTGCGAGGAGAAAAAAGTAGATATTTGTTGCTGTATGTGCTCCAAAACATTAATGCAAGATGATCCCAATAACAAAAGAATAACAAAAGTGTGCGTTCAAAGCTGGACAGATACACAATAAAAATATATCGAGCCAGATCAACGAGCCATGTTCAGATATCATCGGTCGCTTGATATTGTGGGGGAGCACCTCTAACCCTCTCTAACCTCCGGGCGACCAACGCAGCTAGTCGTTCTAACTCGGGTGCCGACAACTCCTCCGCTCGTTGCTCTAAGTTTTGATCCCTCGTGAGGGGCGGCTGCGGTGGCTGCGATTGGGACTCGTTGCTGGTAGCTGCCCTACCAGTACCCTCATTCAACGGCGGGTCGCGAGGATAATTTGATTGAGGAGGGGTGGCGCCTGGCTGCCTCTTCTCGGACCTTAAGCGTTGCAAGGTTGTCCCATCATGTACCTGAAGACGACCTATTGACGTGACGGGGGTGTTGGCTGTGGTAGGGACCGCGGTTGAGGTCGAGGCTGGCTCGTTTCTGACTCGAGTCTCCTGTGATCCAAATTCAGGGCGATGTACTTGCTCTCCTTCTAGTAGATCAAAAGCAGAGACCGAAGACAGAGGTATGTGTGGATCCATTTCGGGTTGTGTTTTCTTTCTTTGTCTTCGAATATAGCAAACGGACAGTGCTATTCCTATGAGAATGCCAAAGAAGCAGCCTAGAACAGGTCCAAGGATGCGACCTAGACTTTGTAAATAATGTTAATTAGCATTCCAACTAAGGAACATAAACCGCTTACTTTATCCCTTCTTTCTCAACTGAGCCAGGTGATGATACTGCTGTTGCAGCTGAACTCTCGTTGGGCTTCTCGCTAGAGTCTAATGATGTTGTTACAGCTGTCACAGCAGTCGCGGACACTGAGATTGCACTAACAACACTCTGAACCGCATTGTTAGATGCTATACAGGTTCTGATATAAGATACTTTTACCTGTTGGAAGCTCGTCAATATTGAACTGAGAACAGACTGGGACTGTTGGAGCCCATGGGGCGATAAATATTATTGATACTTCCGGCAAAAGAAGCACCACTTTACCCGCACAAGCCCAGTGTTATTAGATTCCTCCAAGCAGGAAGAATCTGAAGAAGGCAAGACGACAAAAGAGCCAGCTATCCATTTTATATATCAGATGCTATGAATACTTCACTGGGGAAATAATCAACGTACGTGATGTAGATATCCAGCCTGTACTATCTTTCAACGTCAGTGACAAGGTTGAACCTGTGGGCAATATATAAAAAGTGAACGGGCTAGACGTGCAGGGTATATTCAATTACCGGTCGAGGCCTTGCAGGGCACCAGATAGTTCGTTCCCGTCAGATTATACCAGGCTCCAAAACCGGACTTTGGAGCAAGCCAGGTGGGCTCATCTGCTGACTGAAACCACACAGTGTATGGTGGAGACCCATCGCGCCACGAAAGCTCAATTGGCATGCATTGATAGGTAAATGTCGGAAGCTCGATGTTGGGTATTGTCCAGGCGAGACTGGTGAGGGCAAATCCGAGAAAACTGGCTAGTAAAATTGGAGTAGATCTCATTTTCAAAGCAGAGGCGACCAGAAGTGATCTAAGTATGAGAGCCACGTTCTTGAAAGCAAGACCTAAGAGGAGGGTGTTACGGACATCCTGGTTTGCGCTCACACGACGTGGTTGATAAACGGTGTTTCAAACGGAAGAGAGAAGTGGCACTGCCACCAGGGATGCGACTGGGTAGCTTCAATAGATATATCAACTATTATATGATTTCTCTATGGGTCTACGAAAACATGGTGCACTATTCTACGACGCTCCCAATACCACCTGAACCTACTCTCGCCTCGCGCCCAATTCTATCCCAGACCCTCCAAGGTGCGTCACCACGGATAAACCGAGCGTGTACAAAATTGAATATAATACGCTCTACGTGGAATGTCAGGTACAATAGGGACATACGAAGTCCTAGAGTGAGGGATGGAGGTGAATCCAAGAGGTGTGGTGGATAAGGTGGAAGAGGGAGGGATATGGATGTAGAGGCCGTGGTTGGAATATATGTAAGTTGAGATCGAATCGACTGGATGAGTTTGGGTTGCCATCCTGAATTTTGTTTAGAGGAACAAGCCGCGTTCCAGAGGTCGGTAAATAGCTGGTCATCTGAAGTGGCAAACCATTTCTCAGCCCGTGAACCGAGTTCAAGTGCATGTTCTGCGGTAGGTGCCAAAAGGATTGCGGTCCATAATCGTGGCGAGCGATAGCAAACGACCAGTTCTCGTGTACTCTTTCCCTCGCCCAGACCTAACCCTAGGATGGTTATTGGTACGCTGGGATCAACCGACGCGATTCTAATACGAATACCCTGCTTCGTAGCAGCATTTCCGAATCGGCTCTCGAACCTTTCTCGTGCCCACCGTTCGGTTGACGACTCTGTTTGCCACCCGATACTACCCCCAACTGAGCCGTCATCATTGTATGACGGTCGTTCAGTCTCAGCTGGCTGTACATCATTCCATACTCCCCCTAGTGCTCTTTCCACCCACTCGCGGCCGACCCCGGCAGTCGGCTCCGGGCGAGCAAAGACAGCAAGACCTCGTTGATAGTGTAGACGTGCGGCATGATATACAATTCGGATGGATGTCAAGAGGAGTGCGGCTCCAAGAGGGAGGGAAGACCAGGAAGCTGGAGACGGAGTGGGTGACGAATTGTTCGATGCTGGCGTGAATGACGTGAAAGGGGGGAGCACTAGCGCAGCAAGAAGATTCCGCGCTGTAAGCGGCTCGGAAATGACTGGTCGAAGGACGGCGGTGAGTTTGAGTTGAGATGCTGGTGGGGCGGTCAGGAGATGAAGGCTGACTATAGGACGAGGTGGAGCTGCCGTTGTCGCCACAGAGTTGTTCGAAGGTGGCGGATGTGACGGCATGACGACCGAGCAAACATAGTGTCCCGAGCGATCGTTAAATGGGGAGACGTGAAATTGCCGAGGAAATGTCCATTGGTGATCGTAGCTGAACGACACAGCCAAACATCAGTCGTTAGACTAGATACAATTAGCTAAACACGTACCTCTTTAGCTTTTTTTCGCCCCCGTCCTCGCCCTTTCCGACTTGTAGAACATATGCGTGTCGTTCTCCAAACGTGTTATGAACCTAGCCAATCGACCTAAAATTAATCTCCGGTACATTCAATTGTGATATTGCCTACCTCCAAGATTACGCCCCATGCCCGATCCTGGCCCTCTTCATAGCAGAAATAGACTGTGAGAGGATTGATCCCTTCAAATCCCATAAAACTTGACATGGTCATCATCCAAACTTCGCCCAATTCGATACCGCAGGGGTTTAACAGCTCAACAAGCTTTTTCCGAATCGACAGGGGTGGGAAGTCGGGAGAGCTAGAGTGATCTTTCAGATACGTCTGAGGCCGAAGTCCGCACATTCGCCACAAGCCCGGATATCCGAACACTATGCCGCCCCATCCCCGATTCAGTGCGCCACTTTCGAGTGCCGACACAGATAGGAGCAGAGATAGAGTTGGATAGGCAAACGCATGTCTTGATTCTATCGGAAGCAGACGAGCGTGTGTTACTTGGTTCGTTAGGACATATCCTGAGGTAGGAGGAATAGTTTGAGATGGCGAGAGCGTATGGATTCGGCGGTAGTGTAGAAGATATAGGTATGCCGAAGAGCCTAGACAAAGAGCAGCTATGCCAAAGTCAGACAGTAGCGGCATGTTGTCCTCACTGTAGAAAGACAGATTAATCTAAAATCTGGCCCGGATACGCATGATTAGCTCAACGCCCGATGATGGTGGTCGTAGTTAGACAGATCGGCTGACCGAGGCGGCACAGCCACTATGTGGTCGAAGCGCGGAAGACATGAGTGTTTTCTAATCCATCACCATCCTAACGACTTTCTTGTCTACAGCCATTTCCATCTCTCAGCTGCATACTAGAAAAACACTCGGCTGTGACCACAGAGCTTCTGGCTTTTACGCAGTGGTTTTCTTGTCGACCAACGTACAGGAATATCTGCTCGCATATAACGCTTCTTCCCTTACAGGCTCTCACCAAATCAGACAACACTCGAACTATTATGACTAGCATACCCAATGAAGCTTTAGGCAAAAAACTTAGAGACTATTTGCTTCAAGACTACAATGCTCACGAGCAATTTTCGATACCAGAGGTCCGGCGCCTGGATCTCAAGGGTACCATAAGCAAGATCTTAGCTAGAGACAACGTTACCTCCAGAACGCTACATAACCTAACGCGGGTACCCGCAATTCCAACCATGTCAAACTTCCTCCTAGGGACCCCGATCATCCCCACACTCATGGATTATTTCCGCAAGTACTGTCGGGATCATAAAGTATGTACCCTGAACACTTAAGTTTGTGTTTCTTAAAGTAGGGTCTTCGTTTTCAGCCGTATGACCATGAATTTGGCTACTATTGCATAGAAGCTATCCTGTTTGTGCTGGGGATTGGTCTAATAGAAGACGCGGGATATCTAGCTGCTTATATCACTGAATCTCAGGATACGCTTCTCAATCCTAGATCGGTCCGAAGTCTTCACTCACTTCTGGCAGAAGGTATCAATATGCTTATTTCCAAGAACGAAAGGCAAGACAACAAAGATTACCTATGGGGGTTTGACCACTCAACTCGACTGCTGGTTCCCCGACTTGGCGGCTTCACTGTTGATGACTTGCGCTACTTCATCGACACAATCTGGAACTGTAGAAAGCAGATGTTCTGGGCATACTCGGTAGCATCGACTTCACCTAGCTGGGGTTATACACTGTACTTTTTGCGGCTCGTAAACACACATATCCTGTGAGCCTGGTTGTCTTTGCTACCAAAAGTGTTGTCCTCACTCCGGAACCATTCCATATAGACGCGACAACACATTTCCCAACAAAATCTATGGTTTAGCTTTCCGGCTGTCGCTAAGCTCCTCTACGCATTCATATGATACATTGGACCGAGTTGTCGAAGCAGGTAACATAATCATCCGAGACGAATGGCGAGCCTTTGCGGCCGCCGATAGAGAAGATGCAGAGCTATTGATCAGAGAGTATTACCAGTATATCAACTCGTGGCATCTACGACGCTTCGAAGCTGTCGTCCTCTCCACGCTCTGGGTCCATAATATTGTTCAAGATTTGAACGACTTTAGGATCAACTGCGAGCACGTAAAATATCAAATTGAGGCGTTATGGGCTGGAGTACTGGTAGACAACAATCTACACGACATTAGCGTTGAAGATTCTCTTGAGAGAAGACTGGCCCTGCTTAGCTTTGCTCTTTCTGTTATAAGAAGCATCAAGTACGTATCTCGTGTATGCCGATTCACGCTCTGAACATTCAATCAATCAACTGAACGACTGCACAGGTTTATAGCAGGCATAGGTTCTCTGGACAATCAGGTCACATATTTTAAGATGGTGTTTCTACACGGAGACTTTGTTAACCTGATGGCCCACATTCTACTTTGCAACATTCCATCTTATGACAGCCCTATATCGGCTGATGAAGATCCAGGTAGGAGCCTTAGTTTTAATCCGTCGCCATTGGTTTAACACACTGTTCTAGATGCTACCGACCGCCAACTGAGGCTGATAGATGAAGCTCTACTGGAATTATCAGCGCTCGCCTTCACAGGTCAGGTTGTATCACTTTCGGAAAGGGTCATTGGGTACGATTCATCAGCTCGCTCGGACTGGATCAAAACTTCAAGCTATCTTCAAGAATCTCAACAGTTGTTCAACCCCAACACACAAGAGCAATTCCTCAAACATGTGTTTATCATCAGGAAGACGTGGGCCCAGCTTGGGCAAATGGTGCCTTACATGTCGGTCAACCAATGCGCCAACCCAAACTGTGGTCGCTTAGATCCAACCATGAAATGTGCACGGTGCAACGAAAGCATATATTATTGTAACCTAAACTGCCAGAGAAGGTAAGTGCATAGCTTGAATTTTTTGTTGTGGTTATTAAGTGTTTAATAAGTCACTGGGTGTATCCCGTGGTTGGACTTTCGCATAGCATATCGTGCGGTATTGTGGACTAAGAGCGTGCGTAGGCGGCGGGAAGTCTTTTCAAATATTGGGCTGCGAACCCGAATTGTAGTTCTGTGTCTGAATCATAGAATCATGCCCATCATGCCCATCTTAACAACCTAGGCTGTGTAAAAGTCCCGAACTTTAAAAAGAGTCGCATACGTTGTATACTGCTTCAATTCGTATAATTGATGCACATATGAACGGTTTATAGAACAGCCATTACTGTGGTAGTTAGGCTATAGCATGCGATTAGAGTAACACAGCCGCAACTGTGGGAAGTCGGGGCTGCTCAGGGCGGTGCCCGCAGCCTCGTTTTCCGTGGCCTTGCATAGCGCCGCCCGGAGCCGCGTTTGCCGGCCAGACTGTATTATATAAGCGTTTTGAGAGAATAGAAAGATGTTAACGGAGGCCGCGTCTGACGGCCTAAAAGTCCTGAGAAGGCCCAGAAGGCCTGCAAACTAGGCTGAAAATGGAAAGGGTTTCGGGACCGAGAGAGCACAAATGCTGCAACTCACCCCCCTCGTCGTACAGCGTGGTTTAGCATGGTTCATGAGGACATGCAGCGCAGTAACGAAAGTAACCCATAGCATATAGCAGGTTTGTCATAATAGACAAGGAAACGACGCAAAAATATCAAGTAGATAGTGCCCCAAAGAGCAACGGCTATCTAATCAGTCGAAATCTCTACACCGCCACTATTCGCTCATTGGCATTGATAATCTAAGTGATGCATGCCACTGTTTTCCATCCTCCACATTGTGGTTGCGCAAGACTCGGCAGTTCACTGAAATATTCCTACTTGCAATATACTTGAAACATTTTAACCCTAGTCTTCTCAAGCACCAATCGCATAGTACTCATACCTGCTGGTCTTCATTGATCTGGGAGACTTCTGCCTGAACGGTCGCCGATGGAGAAGTTTCAAAGCTATTTAATAAATTACAACAGGGATGAATTACTATCCGATTCATTAATCTCCGGCTTGTTCTCGGAGGATCCGATCGGTAGGATTCTGACCGATGATGGTGTCACTGCCTCGACTCTGCATAACTTTACACGACTCTTGATGGTGCCAACCCACCTGTCTATGTTTGAAGAAGTCCAAATCATACCAGCACTCATGGGTCTATTTCAGAAATACTGCCAGCATCGTGGAGTAAATGCATTAATCTAATCACAAACGATTTGGAACTAACCCGTAGCTCCTAGCCTTACAGCGATGAATATGGTTTCCATTGCACAGAAGCGCTTGTGTTCGCTCTCGGAGTTGGAGTGCTGTCGGCATCTAAGTTTCTCCAGAAGTACATTGAGCAGTCCTCGGCACTCCCTGGTCCAAGGGGCGTTCGTGCCGACTATACTACATTCGGTGACTGTGTCGCACAATTTCTACCAACAGGTGAAGCTGCTTATCAACGAAGTTCAGGCGCCACTTGGGGCTTCTCTTCTTCAAGCAGGACAATCGCACTTTCTCTAGGAGGATTTAACACAGATGACCTTCGCTACTTCGTTAACACACTTTGGGGAAACAGAGATAGAATGATCTGGGCGCATTCGATAGCAGGTACCTCACCTGGGTGGTGGTACGCCATCTATCTGCTTTGGATCTTCAACGAACATACCTTGTAAGTCTAATACACATTTCAGAGCCTGACAACAGTGCTAATCCTGACTTAGACGTGATCAAAAAATCTCGGACCAACTTTTTGCAATTGGTGTTCGTGTGGTTATAAATTCTGCTCAGGATAAGCATGACTTGCTGGACGAAGTTCTTCGAAGAACTCGGGTCATACGATTAAATGAGCGCATGAAAGGTGAACGCTTTGAAAGTATGGCGATAGACAAGAACGACGCAAGATTCGCTCTCGTTAGGTACTACCAATATATCCAACTCTATCACAAGCAGAATAAAACTACGTTGGGACTTATTGCCAGATGGACTAGCGATCTTATATTACGGTTGGACGATTCTGAGAGCTATCTCTGCTACCTGCGCTCTCATCTGGAAGCTATGTGGTCTGGGATAGAGCTTAAAGACAGCACTCAGGACCGGGCCCTCGAAGGAACAGTGGACCAAGGCATACTTGTGTTTTTTGCCGAGGTTATACTCAATATTGTAAGGTGTGTTTGAACCTGCGCATTTTTCAATGAGTTTTTGTCGTAATATGAGTTGCGGTTAGGCTCGTATTTGAAAAGTCTACAGCGAAAACTAGGACAGCATGCATTACGTTTATGTTCAAAGAGGGTGATTTTGTGAATCTGATGGGACGTGTTATCCTTTGGTTCACCCGTTTTGATACGTCGAACCCTGAATTTTTGGGTGGGGATCTATTTTGATGTTTCCACATGCGCCTAATCACTTCCAATTAGAAACTCTATCTCAACAATCTAACATGTTCAACGACGCGCTCGTTAATCTCGCGAATACAATCAAACCTTTGCGTCCGAAAGTTTTTGGCACTGTCTCGCACTTTGACGATGCCCTCGACGACTGGGGTAAACTAGCGTATTTTTTCGAAGACTCACTAGATCTATGCTCGATCCACACTCATGGCCCACTTCATCGCCTTGTGTATCGGTCCGGTGATGCCTGGTACCAAGTCCAGCAGATGATTCCAAGTTCGATTGGCATTCCATGCGTTAATCCGGGATGCATTCGAATGAATTGTGACTTATTGTGTGTGAGGTGTAAGCGTGCATGTTATTGTAGCAAAGAATGTCAAGAGAGGTATGTTGCACTTCGTTATTCAGACGTGAGCCAGGGGCTGACGATAGCTTAAGTCACTGGTATTATCGAGGAACATCAGGGCGAGCACATTGGTTACAATGCGGAACAGAGATATATCAATAATGTGTCGGTATTGATTATTACCGCAGAGTCACAAAACATGATAGTAGTATCAATAATTTTTTTTAATGCCCTGTGTTCTTCTTCCCAGAGTATGCCCATACTCGTTTGGCTTAAACCGAGGGCCAACCTGTCCATGAGGTTTCGCTAACAACATTCTGTATCGGTATCTAGCTCAGAGTAACACAAGCTCTAGAGGCATATTAAAGTTTGAGGCTTGTCGTTACAGCCAAAGGGCGCATATATGACCGTTTCGGGCAGCTAGTTGTTGGATGTCGTCGAAAGCTCAGTCTGAGTGGCTTTGCTCGCGGAGCCATCTTTGAATGCGTAGCTAGCCGTTGGGATAAGTAGTCGTCACGGATATATTCCACAGAAATCAAGATCACATCCAGGACTAGCCCGTTGGATCCAAATCGCCTTATTGTCTGATAGCACGCGTCTTACTGCGCTTGTCAAAATTTTGTGCCGGTCACGTTTTCAGGGATTAGTTAAATCGACCAGAATGTGTATATTGGCTATTGGACGGTACACAGAGCATGTATTTAAATTCTGTATGCACAGCTCGACGCGTAAAATCAGCGCGATCATTTTGGTATATACATAAGGTTGAACATACGGGTTTTGACCTGATGGGATCAGGGAGAGGCAAAAGTCCCAAGTCTTCGCTTGGTACAGAACCGAAGCTACTAAAATTCTGTAAGCGGGAATCAATAGGAGAAGCAGAAAAGACTCGCTGTGCAGATTTTTGCGATAGTAGCGCAGTTATTGTTCCAGCTATACCTCGAAAGTCTTTCAGGGGGTGGATAGGGAACTCCCGTTGTATCTCGTGGAGGGATTGCACTACTAGCGTGATACTTTGCAGATTGAATAATATATAGTTTATCCATTGATTCTCGCTTACAGAATTTTAGTAGCTTCAGTTCTGTACCAAGCGAAGACTTGGGACTTTTGCCTCTCCCTGATCCCATCAGGTCAAAACCCGTATGTTCAACCTTATGTATATACCAAAATGATCGCGCTGATTTTACGCGTCGAGCTGTGCATACAGAATTTAAATACATGCTCTGTGTACCGTCCAATAGCCAATATACACATTCTGGGTTTAACTAATCCCTGAAAACGTGACCGGCACGAACTTTTGACAAGCGCAGTAAGTTCTTTGGGTTTCGTGCTAAATTCTAGATGCCAAAAAAGATACATGAATCATTCTGTATACCAATACCTAATATGGGACCATGTATCTTGAACAGCCGACGTAAGTACGTTGCATTACAGAAGTCAATCGAACCGATCAATAGGATAATTGCCGTTATAGCTCTAGTTTCGATAATCCAGGTCAGAATCTATCCTGATTGAGTATAAATCAACCGATTAGCAGACATGACGCCACTCGTAAGTCTCGTGATTCTACGATAAGGTCGTAGTGTCCTGATACTGCCCAGACCTCTCCACTGAAGCTCTAACCCCCTCCCTTTGAGCATCTTAGGCTCGTAAAACCTGCGTCTGTAATTCGCAAGCCGATTTGCATTCCAGTGAGTGCTATAAACAACGATCTCACGCCATAGCTTTAGCGAGATCCCCCTTCGGACGCATCTACAGATACAATTCAAGAGACTATGTCAGTACCAGCCAGTACCTCGCTCCAATTCGGCAACAAATTTGAGGATTACCTACTTGAGGGCTATGACGCAGATGAGACTTTAACTGAACTGGATATCGAATACTTGAACTCGCACGATGTACTCGGTGACATCCTAGCCAAGAGAAACGTTACTGCAACAAGTCTTCACAATCTCACTAAGCTCGTTGTTGTTCCTGAAAAGTTGCTACTTCTTCGTGGGACTATGATATTGCCAACACTGATGAGCTTATTTCAAGAGTATGGCAACCTTTATCCGGTACGAAACTGTCTCGCATTATCAACTAGTTCTTGATTAAGCTTGTATGATGTAGCCTTATACTCACGAATTTGGATTTCATTGTATCGAAGCAATACTTTTTATACTCGGAATCGGTGCACTGCTTGAGTCTAACCTAATTCACGACTATATTGCCCACACCAGGATGCTATCTGATCTTCAGTCCCTTCAATATCACCATGCATTGTTAGGTGACTATATAGCAAAATATTTTCGTCGAAACACTTCACAGAAGGATCTCGTGGCTTCCTGGGGCCTTCGATCGTCAACGTTATTGCGGTTTGCAAAAGTTCGTGCGCTCACGTGTTTTTCAGGGAGCAAATTGTCAAAAACATGTATATGGGTCGTTTTGCAGCGTCCAGAGCACGTATTTAAACCTTGTATATATAGTTCGATACACAAAATTCAAGCGATCATTTTGATATACACATGTCGAAGATATGTTTCGATTTGGCCGAGCTGAACCTCGGACGTACAAAAGGCGTAAGTACCGGCCGAGATGAAAACAAAAGCTATCAGAGTTCTGTAAGTGCAAATCGATAGAGCATAATTCAAAGACTTAGTGTGCCAATTCTCCCGTAAACACCTAACTTTCTCCCGCAGAAGCTGCGTCAAGCAAGTTCCAGGGGTGGGTGAAGCAGGCTTGGACATATCCGCAGCAGAAGGTGAGGTATTTACGGGAGAATTGGCACATTAAGTCTTTGAATTATGCTCTATCGATTTGCACTTACAGAATTGTGATAGCTTTTGTTTTCATCTCGGCCGGTACTTACGCCTTTTGTATGTCCGAGGTTCAGCTCGGCCAAATCGAAACATATCTTCGACATGTTTATATCAAAATGATCGCTTGAATTTTGTGTATCGAACTATATATACAAGGTTTAAATACGTGCTCTGGACGCTGCAAAACGACCCATATACATGTTTTTGACAATTTGCTCCCTGAAAAACACGTGAGCGCACGAACTTTTGCAAACCGCAATAATGGTTATGCCTTTGCTCGGAGGGTTTACCATGTCTGATCTATCTTACCTGGTAGATTTGGTTTGGTATTGTAGAAAGGAACTCTTCTGGGCGCACACAATTATTGGTGTGTCACCCAATTGGTGTTACGGGATGTTCATACTTTGGGTATCCAACAGAAATTCAACGTAAGTTCAGCCTTTGCTCTGAGTTATATGATATCGTGAAGATTCTGACTGTGACACAACTAGAAATGATCCTGTTCAAGACGCTCGAATCTCTGCTATCACTACACGGCTTGAACTAAACAATCCCCTGGGTGAATGTCGTGACTTGGTGCACCATATCGTGAAACAACTGGGGCTCGCAGAGTCTAGAGCAACCGGGCGACCTCAAGAGAGTCAACCTGTCGGTTCAGACGACGCACAGCTCATACTCCAAAAATACCATACATATATTGTCCTACCTAACCGCATAGACTATAGGCTACTAGTTCGGCTCTCAAGTTTGTCTACGCTTGCTATTGAAACACTAAACGACACTGAGATCTGCCTTCAACATCTTTGTATATGCACTAGAGCTATATGGACCACGATTCTAGACTCAGAAAAAACAATATACCAAACTGGAGGAGAACCGTTTAACATTCTGAGTTTTATTAGATTCGCTTCGATAACACTACAAAGTGCTATGTAAGTATATCAGACATAGTCACGAACTCCAAACTTCTAAATAACTATTTACGTAAACAGATTCCTCATCAATGATAAGGACAGAGACAGGGGACTAGTTTGTCTCAGAACACTTTTCACAAAATGCGATTTTGTTAATCTGATGGGACGAACTATTCTCTGGGGCACTAAACGCCATGTGCTGAAACAGAATGATCTGAGAATGATGCGTGAGTGAAAGTATTATTAATTCTTTGGCTGTCCATCGGTTAATTTATACGTTAGGGTATGTCTTTGAACAGTTTCAACATTTACACGAGGGGTTCCCTATCTTCGTCACTGCGGCGAAGCGCCACGTTGCACAATTGGAGTTATCTATCCCATACGACCCGAGCATCTGCGCAGATTGGATTAAAGTATCTGAGTTCCTAAGGGACTTCAATATATCCTATCCTCTCATATCTCAATTTCTGGACCCCTATCTGAAAAACTCCAGAGACGTTTGGGATCAATTCGGGCAGACAATCCCTTTTCTTTCAAGCCGCTGTTGCGCCAACCCGGATTGCGAGAGCAAGCTAGACCCAACAACGACCTGTGCGCGATGTGAGAAGGCGTTTTATTGTGATGAGAAGTGTCAAAAACGGTACTCATAGGTTCAAGTAAATGGAAAATGAATTGTGTTGACGTTAGGTAACATAGGCATTGGAACTATCCTGCTATTGGGCGTGCGCATAGTTTTGCGTGTAGTGTAAAGGCTGGGAAGAAGAAGCGTGTTGATGTGCGACGTTGATAGTTGTCTTCTTACACAACTGGATCTGTGTCCTTTCTAAAACTGAAAACGAATTGTTCGGGAATATATTTTTACTTGATGAGCAATGCATATAGCCTTTCACGTGTCATCCACACGAACCCCTACGGCCAGCCTGCTAGATTCGTGGTCGACATATAGACTTCAGCCACACTCTCAGTTGAGGGTTAGCATTACCCCATAATACATGAGGTTGCCGTGTGTCGGAAGGGCAATCAAGTACATTCGCCTTCGTAATTCGGCAGGGGCCACGCACGAACGGCAGTGCTTTCCAAACTCATGTGGCGCAGTCTCTTACATATAAC
>JAYRCO010000196.1:7802-39991 GCA_037042815.1 Ceratobasidium papillatum | reverse complement strand
ACGTCTTTCCGCTGCCTGCGCGACATGAAGTGGTCTCAACCCAAACGCTCTAGCTGTTGAAGCCTGATATTCAGGCGACGGTCTCCAATTTATCACAGGCAATTAGGTTTCTGGTTGCAAACGACTTTCTCGAGAATGTAGAACTCAAGCCTGGAGACGCAGAGAATGTGCTAGTACAGCCAGTAGACGTTGATACCACGTCGGGTCTTAACCCAACCGACTAGAGGTGTGAACGTTGTAATGCATTAACAGATTGTAATATATCTAGTCGACCCATCTAGCTACCAAAACGAATGGCATCCTAGTGGGCCTTTGCCTTCTTAGATGATGCATCCTCAACTTCTGCCGCACGCTTTTTGGCTGATCCGTTAGTCATAGGGACGTCTTGAGCATTCGCGACGGCGAAATATTCGAGCGAGTGGGTCGGGTCGGGCTTAATGGTGTGATCCCCCTTGTTCCAATTGGCTGGGCAAACCTCGCCGTGCTCTACAAGTAATTGGTGGTTGAGTCAGCTAGAAGCTCGAAGCTGCACAACGAAGTCCGGCTTACCATCCTATTTGTCAACGTGCCCAATTGCAAGTGTAAAGAGACGTGGCGTCAGTACTCTGGCTTCACGACAAATCAAGCCACCCCGAAAATACGCACAGTGTACTGGAACGCCTCCAGCAGGCGAATAGTCTCATCCACCGAACGTCCGACGGGAAGGTCATTGATTGTTATTTGCCTGCGCACCGGTGAGCTGACTCAAAAGCCGAGGAGATAAGGATGTACATACCTGAGAATACCTTTCGGGTCAATGATGAACAAACCGCGGAGAGCAATGCCTTCATCCTCAATCAGCACGCCATAGTCGCGAGATATCTTGTGGTTCTTGTCTGATACAAGCGTAATTTTCATGTCGGGCCCGATACCGCCAGCTTTGGCAGGAGTGTTAGCCCATGCCAAATGGGCATATTCGGAGTCAGTTGAGACACCTGTTGAGATTTGGGAAACGAATGAATCAACTGTTCATGCCGAGCAGAATAGAACCGTACCAATGAGCTGAGCGCCAAGTTCATGGAACCTTGGGAGTGCGCGGTTGAAAGCAAGGATCTCGGTGGGACAAACGAAACTGAAGTACATATCAGCGTTGAATAAAAAGAAATTGACTCATGGCCTGAACGCACGTAAAGTCCATAGGCCAGAAGAAGAGAATGACCCTGCCAGTCACGAAGTTAATAGGTATATGGGAGACTAAACACCTTACTGCTCACCATTTCCCCATGTAATCCGACAAGGATATTTGCTTGAACGTGCCATCCTCGACGGCAGTAGCAGTGAATGTAGGGGCAGGGCGTTGGACGTAGGCGGGCATGATGAGTGGTTGGCAGAAAAGTGAGGTGGGCGTCAGAAACGGGATGCGCGGTATTTATATTTGCATGTGTTTGCGTCACTTGAGGGTCCCGAACAAAGTCTGTAATTCTGCCGTGCATTCATGCGCTATCCGAAGGAAAAGGGTGTTCAGTTTAGTCCCGGCAATATGTTTTTCAAAGATTATGTGGCTGGTTTAGCGCGAAACGTTTAAGGTTGAGATGTGATTGAGTACGTGTCACTACATTCTATGCGCTTCCTGAACTGGCAGAGCTCCCGCTCTCACTACCCGAATCATCCATACCGTCATCCCCAGAAAAATCAAGAGTGCGAAGCTCTACGTCAAAGCCAGAGCTCTTCAAACCATCTACAATATCCGTCGCCTTCGAGGGTGAGCTGGCAACAACCGCAATGGAAGTTGCTGGGTCAAACAACGGCAGAATATGGGTTTTCAGGGCCGCTCGAACGCTGTCCAAGTCAACCGCTTGAATGCTCGTTAGCAATTGACGCCCGTGATTTTGTGGCACATTTTTCAAAACTTGGTTGACGAATGAATCAAGTCCCTGTGAAGTGGTGCCATCAGCCCGTAGCTGTTCGGCTGTCGAAATTCTACGCACCGCTTTTCCTGGTGAGGATACCTTCCTAGTCAACGAATAAACAAGACTGCTCTTGGCCGCATCCAACGCAGTCTCATTAAGCTCAATCTACAACACAACATATTTTAAGTTCAACATCACATACCACCCTGTTGAAGTTACTTACTGAACCATCAACTAATCCTTGAACAGCCTTTGCGCCAGCCTGGAAGCCTTTGTAGCTATCCGGAGCCTATTCAGTCCACAGAAAGTTCAGTACATCACCCGACGCGTGTTGTTGAAAATAACTGACCCGATATAAAATAAAACTTAAATGCCCTGCTTCGACGTCTAGCGACATATTTGCCCCGTAAGCCAAACCACTGCCCCGGATGAGCTTCCACAAAAAGCTCTCTGTGCCATCCAATACCTCACAGGCCACACGAAGAGCTGGGTATTCTGAATGATCGAATCCAATAATACCCTTGGAAGTATGTACTGCATAAGAGCTCTCAATAGTCGGCAGCGAAACTACAACGGCCTAATCATAGTTGAGATAGAATCTAGTTGAGAGCGTAGTGTCAATACAACGTACCTTTTTGCTTGGGTTCTTTCCTAATGACGAAAGTACATCTTTGGACCATGAAAGGGGGTTAAGACGATCGACCTACGGGTCATGTATCAACACGCATATAGACTAAGCACTTTCGCTCGAATAGATCTATACCTTGATGCCCTCGAAGTTCTCCTTCCATGCAGCACGAGGTTGCTTCAATGCCAAAACATTTCCAGTTACAGAGAAACGTATTCCGTTCCCGTTCGTGACTGTAGCAAGCCGGTGCACATAAATAAGCAAATTTCAAGTACGTGCAAAACACTTACTGTGTTCGCGGAACTTCTTCATGTCTTTTATAACCTCTTCGGGGCTCTCCTGTAGTCGCTTCGCTAATTCTGGGATAAACTCCATCTGGGTTGTGATGCTACCAGCGTTTGAGACCGATTTGGAAGTCTCAAAGGCCAGCGAATTGGAAACGGACTGCATGATGGTGTTACCATCGCGCTTTTGCTCGGGTAGAGACTGTAGGATCTTGGCGATGTTAACTTCAAGGCTACCAGGTGTAAATTTAGCCAAAATGCTGGATAACGTAGGAATGGCAGCTTACCGGTCTTTGGCATACTCGGGAGCGTACAAAAGGTCTCGCAGCAGGCCAATGATGGTCTCATACTGAGACACCTCAGCTTTGATAGCAACGCGGATCGTGTCAGCAAAGTAACCGCTGACTCCACAGTCCGCCTCATATGCGACGGACACCTCGTCGAGTTTCTTAACCAAGTCTTCATGGGAGAGTTTAGTCCCATCGGCTTGGGTGACTGGGAGTGCAAAGAAAGATCCAAGGTATAGGCCGATGTATCTGAAGTGGCTTTGGGTAACGGGAGTCGGATCGGTATAAAAAAAAACTAAACTTACGGGCGCAATCGGGCGGGCAAAGCTGTAGTTGATATCCAGGCGCTGATGGTAACAAAGTCCGACTGAGGCTCTTGATGAGTAGCTGGATTTAATAAAATCAATATTGAACTACTCACCTGTACATGATCGTACTGGACAAAGTATGGCAAGGAAACAGGATCAGCATCAAGGTGCTTCTGTAGCGCAGGTACCTCAACACTGCTGTCGGTCGATTTACTCTCGCCAAATGGATCATTCCTTGCGCTTTGAACAGGTATCCAAGATATAGTGGATACATCAGGCACTGGGAAGCTAGTGAGTATGTCCTCTGGGATAGGTCGATCGTGTTCTGCCTTGGCCTCGTCGAGCTCCTTTTCGAGTTTCGCAATGCCTTCGGGTCCAAGTGTTTTCCTCTGCGCTTCAATCCTAGCTTTCTCATCAGTCTCCAATTTGTCCTGGAGTTGAGCAGACGGCTTGGCACCGACGACAACAGATGCTCCGTTGATCCAGTACCTAAGGTCATCCCAAAGTGCGGTCAGAAGTGTAGGTAACAACGCGCATATATAGGCTATACTTGGTCAACAGATCGGCCCATTGCTGGGAGGACCACTTCTCCAAAGCTTCGTACCGCTGCATCTCGGCGACGGTCTCGGCGAGCTCACTCCCATCTGGTTTGCCGTAAAGGAACTCTGAAACAAGATGTTAGGTAAAGACCTGCCCGCAAGTCGATGTTATGAACCCACCGCTTATCAGTCCGTTTGAGAAGATATCACCTCCACTTGATTCTAGCGAGCTCTTCAACTATGATATCTCGCGTTAGCTGGCGCCTATAAAAGTGACCGTGGGCTCGAACCTTGAGCTTGTCTCGCTTGATAACCAAACGTATCCGATCCATGTCTATGCCGTCTGAGACGATCTTCTTGAGGCTGTCGACTACTTTAGAGTGTAAATCCTCTAGCTGCTCAGTTGGAACAGAGCCGAAATAAATATTTTGACTAGTGAAAGTTGCGCGCTCCTCGCTGTCGCAGTATATGTATGTGCTGTTGGGTAAAATGAGTAAGCACTAATTGAAGAGGCAAAAGTCGTGAAAGCTTTCACCATAATGGATTTGCTGTCTCTACAAACTCTTTGGTGAGAGGAGAAACTGGCGAGTCAGTAAGATAAAGTCCGAGTAACTCCATCGCCTGCGAAACAAGTTAGATTTTCCTAAGTGATCAGCCAACAATATAACAAGACTCACTTTTGACTCAGTAAACTCTGTAGGAGGTGGTCCCTGGAAAGAAACTCCAACCTCTCCAGCGCTCTCATCCTGTTCAGGAAAGTCAACTGTGGCTTTCGTTACGCCCTTCAATTTCGGCTGCTTGGAGCTCGCTGTCTCTACGAATGGCCGCTTCCATTCTGCGGGCTTTGGTCCTTGTGCTGGCCCGTGTGCCAGGATTCTAGGTTCTACTTTGGTTTGTAGTACGTGAAGCAGCTCTTGCGTTTTGAGTTTACCCGAGACGATAAGACAGAGGTTGTGTGGGACGTAGTAGGATTTGTGGTAGTCTCGGACTAGCCGCATGCAATGAGTTGCTTGGCCATTTGGTGAGATAACTAAACTCACTTTGTTCCACTTTGAGCACCCTCAGAGCTTCCATTAACCCGCCAGTCTCGCTACGATACGCACTCCCTTCGGGATTGAATAGCGTTTGCATTCTGTGCTGTTTTGTTAGATCTGTCTCAAACAAGTGTTAAGCATTACTCACTTGTGGTGCATCAAGTCTCCAGCCGTGTTCTGTCGGCCCTGCATTTCGCTGTATACAACCCCAGCATTCTCTGCTTTAGAGTTGATGTGATGG
Source organism: Ceratobasidium papillatum (assembly GCA_037042815.1). Taxonomy (NCBI): domain Eukaryota; kingdom Fungi; phylum Basidiomycota; class Agaricomycetes; order Cantharellales; family Ceratobasidiaceae; genus Ceratobasidium; species Ceratobasidium papillatum. The sequence continues at coordinate 34,781 of JAYRCO010000196.1, read as the reverse complement.
ACCTGGACACAGATACATTGTCAACCTCGCCTTCATATAGAGGTTAAGCCAAAGCTCACCTCAGTCACAAAGTCCGCGTCTGTGATCCTCGGATACAAAATATGATCCACATACACTGGCAGCAGTTGCAGGAATCCTTGTCCACCAGCAGTGGAAATCGTATACGCTGTATGGTCCGTATCTGTCCACGCATTCGTGCCTTGAGAGAACGCTCGGTTGGCAAGATTATCCAAAACACCCTTGTAAGGGTATTGCTCAGAGCCCATGAAGACTAGATGCTCGAGGGTGTGTGGGCAGCCAGAATCGTTGAAAATTTCGGTGGCTAAGACAAAGTATCCCTTGACAATCGGGGCTATAATAAGTGCGTAAGGAGCGAACCTAACTGAGAAGCTATTTTGCTTACCTTCGTAATCGACATGTAGTACCGTCAACCCAGTCTTCTTGCTCCTCCATTTAGTAAGCTACATGACGAGTATAAGTGTATTTAGCATCTCTTTACTGTTACAAATGAAAGGCTCACCTCGATATCTGCATAATCGACCTTGACTCGCTGCAAGAGCTCAAAGTTGCTCGTATCGAACGTCTCTGTAGGTATAGTCATCGAGGGCAAAAGTCGAGTGCTACGAGAGTCTCCGTCTAGAATAGACTGTGCAGCTGTTGCTAAAGGGCGATGGTGGCGTAGAGAATGAGGGCTGGACGCGTGGCCTGTAGGATGGAACAGTGGGCGGGCGGCTGATCCTCGTGCAATCGATGAGATCCGTCGCAGCGCAACGGTGTTTTGGATCGGCAGTCGGGCTCTGAGCATCAAGACGGACAGTAACGCGACAGTCCCGGCAAGAGCCCAAAATATATAGCGGCGGGACAGCTTGGATAACTCGTCGGTGACCGCGGAGAATGGGTCCTATCGACTAATTTACATTTGTTTTGATCGAGCGCCTAACTTGGAGTGTTTGGAGATCTATCTCAAAATGCAGAGGAACTAATGTTTTCAATACACGGTATGTTTGGAGTTGTACACATCGAGACAAGTCCCCATGAAAACCGAATAACCATAAATAGACCGAAACTACCAAAACCGCAACTATACAGTGAATTAAGCATGATGTAATGAGCCGGACGAAAAAGGGAACAAGCCGAACATATCAAGTGGACCTCCGAGAACGTTTGGGACCGAGAGCGACAAGCGACGTGGTCTTTCCATTCCTAAGTTCGAGTCCGGAAGTAGCAGGAGTGAGCGCCAGCCTACGCTTCTGTACCGTCGGCTTAGGTGTCATAGCGGCTCGATCGGCAGCAGCCTTACTCGCAGAGGCCTGGACAGCTGGGAAGAGAGCCACGGGTTTCTTGACGGGCTTCAACTCATGAAACTTTGGCCTGGGATCTAGGTGGGCGTCCTCCGAATCGGATATAAACTCCACGTCGGAGCTTTCAGAGCCGTCCCGAGGAACGTCCTCGTCACTATCGAGAAGAGTAATGGGGGTGTTTGCATCGTTGGGGCCAGAAGAATCGCTCCGGATGGAGACGATAGACTCCTTGCGGGATATACGAGAGGCAGGAGGGGGCATTATGGAACGATTGACGCTGTTTTTGTCTGTCAAGACACGGTTAACTTCCAAGGTGAGAGACTTGTTTGACTCGGCTAAGTTCTTGAACTATAAACGAATCATAAGTCGGTCACTATAACCTGAGTCATTATAGCAGACACACACCTTCTTCTTCAAACCGAGAAATCGCTCTCGAGCCGTATCTCTGCTCGCCTGGCACTCAACCAAGTCCTTGTTCAGCGTAGATATTTTCAGTCGTTGTCGCTGTACCTGCTCCTGAAGATTCGAGTTATCCCTTGCAATCGTGTCACGATCGTGTGTCATCGCAGTGCAATTCTTCGCGAGCATGTTGATATCGTGGACGTAACCCGAATTTCGTTCTTCAAGGCTGGCACATTGATGAGATAGTCTGGCGTTCTCGTGAGCTAAACGTTCGTTTGCTCTTCGGGCAGCATCGAGTTCTGCAGCGAGCTGATCTGCCGATTGCACCGGCGCAAGCTTTTTTGACAGATGGCTGACCATGGCATCCAAGCCATTGACCATCGACTTGTCGTAGCCACATCATAAATTACCGCTTCCACATCAAACGTTAAAGACTTACCGCAGTAGCTTGGGGCTCTTTCAACTTCTTCGCATTCGCCGAAACCGACTTCAATTCCTTGAGAACTCTTTTTAGACCAGCTTCGTTGGGCTCCTTGACACATTCGTCCACGAGCTTCATAACCGAACGGATTTCAGTCCGAAGCGCCTCGCCTTCGGACTTTTCCTCCTCAAAGAAAAGCTTGACAGTATTTTTCGGGTACGAATGCTTCTTCCTGCACATCGGACACTCGAGGCGGTTGGGCGGGTTGTTCCGGCTCGCCCATTGTATCAAACAGTCGTCGCAACAGACGTGACCTGGAGGTTGAGAGTTGGGATAGGGCGCTTAGCATCTTTAACCAAGAGAAAGTGCATACCACACAACGAAAGTGCAAACGTCTTCCCGCTCGACAGTTTTTCCTGACATATGCTGCAGATCGCCGTCATCTTCTCGTGGGACCTTAGACAACCCTCGTCAAGACACCAAGATCAAAGAGTAGAAGGTAACAAGAACAGAACAAAGCTATCGAATCCAAGCGCTTTTAGTTAGCACAAAGGGCGAGCTATTGCGTGAGGATAGAAGATGATCCACTCAGTTGAGGGTAAAGAGAAAGTGGACAAGACGAATCGCAACGTCTGGTCACGTGACTTCTTGGCCAATCATCCCGACGCGACCCAAACAGAGCTTTGACCTTGCAAGTCAGTGAGCCAAGCATCGAACAACCGTACGAGTCGATGGTTCAGTTATGGATAGTTCGTCCAATGAGGCATACGCTCCGCCAATTCTGTGAAGCTCAAATATAGGCAAAGCGTCTGAAACGCAAGAGCAAAAAGGACAAGGTGGTATGTCAGACAATTGTCTTGATAGAAATATATCACCATGGACTACAACGCCCCTGGCTTTATGTCGAAATATCCCTCTTCTTGATACCGTTCTTCAAAGGTACTAATGGCATGCAATTCCAAACACTCAGCCTTGCTAACCAATCAGCAAAACATGCGCCACGTTTGGCGGACTTGCGCTAGATCAGATCTACTGGCACCAATCGCAAGCCAGACTCTCCAGACACATTACCATGGACTACCGATTCATAATCGAACCCTCGCCTTTTTTGTGTTTAATTTTAGTGCAGACTATGTGTCTCACATCGTTCCATTCGTTTGTCAACAAGACCCAACTTGAGCATAATACAAACATTACCACCTTCAAACAACAACCACCACCACTATGTCATTCCATCCTCTCTTTCACCTCGAACCTCGCCCGCATCGTGAACTCTCAGCAGCAACCAGCTCTCGTAAACAACACATCCGCTTCACCTACGACATCCTTCACGTGTGTCTTCAGCGCGGTGATCTCGCACGCGCTCATCGCGCTTGGTCTATACTCGTCAAGTGTCCCGAAATAGATTTGAGAACTATCTGGCAGATTGGATTGGCACTTATACCGCGTGATGGTGAGGGAGAGGGAATAAGGGGAAAAGCGACGAGGGAGCATGTGGGGTATTTGAAGCGAGTGAGATTACAAATCCCGGAGATGGTGAGTTTTGTATATTTGTCTGGGTCAAAATGGTTCATTAATGTTACGGAAAGCAAGAAACCCTTCTGAAAGAGACAGTACTTGCGCTAATAGACATGGGTGAGTACCAAGAAGCATTGGACGAGCTTGACCTGTGAGACTCGTATTTTTGTCCCAATTGATGGAGAGCTGACGCTTGTTTGGACATTAGATACATAATAACCATGCCTTTTGATCAAAACGCTGTCTTGCACATTTATGCGGGGATGTTGTGGCTGTATACTGCGCAACCTCGAAGAGAGACGGATGAAAATGAGGAAGTAGTGTCAGAGGATGGTAATCGAAATCTTCATAGCATTGCCCGACTCTGCTAATACACTGGTCAGACGACGAACCGATAGATGTTCAAGGCTGGGATCCGGCTCGAATAGCGTCTGCGAAACGTCATTTTAGGAGAGCTCTTGCTCTTGATCCGGACAACGCATTTGCACGAGGATTCCTCGGCAGAGTAAGCATGCGCTAATGCTATATATCAAATAACTAACACTTTGTTCTAGCTTGGAGCCGACGTCCAAGAAACTCAACGCGAGCCTACAAATTCGATGGATATAGACGATGATGATCTAATTGCAGCCGACCCAGTTGTGGCGTCTGACGAAGACGACGTGCGGCCGATCAAGAAAGCACGAAGTCAAAACAAGCAACCCACACAATAGCCGACCTTGTCTCTTGCATATATCCACTTGTCTTCGCTTTGTCTCGAGTTTTGCATATTGTAAATTGATGTCAAAGGAAAAATCGCACATGCATGGCATAACAACACAAGCGTAATCGGCGGTACAGCGTGGGCTCGGCCAGGACAGACAAACGGGGGGTGGGACAGCATAGATTGAAAGGAGTGGATACAATCTGCGCAGAATTTACTTCTTCTTCGCAGCCTCCTCTTCCTCCTTCTGCTCGTTGGGTATTAGAGGCTGTGTCTGTATGCGTGATAAAATAGAGACGTACCTTTTTCTCGCGCACCTTGCGCGCACCAGCATGACGCTGCTCGGCGCGAGCGTCGCGGAGAGCACGGAATGCCTTGAAGTCGCGCTCCTCGGCAGTGATCTTGCGAGGAGGCTCGTGGACAGCAGCGGCAGGGAGAGGGACAATAGCGCGAGTAATCTCAGCCTTGAGGTCGTCGCCCTGATTCCATTCAAGACTCGTCAACGCATGCTAAATTAAATCATTTGGACAAAACTCACCGTAGAGTCGCCCTTCTTGGGCTTCTTGGCGTTGCGCGGGAACACAATCAGACGTTCCCTGTACGCCTTCAAGCGCTCGACATTCAGCTTCTTGCCCTCCTCGCTCAAGTTCCTTCGCCTGTGGTCCACGGTGATACCGAACGTGCGGGCCTCCTTGCGACCAACACCAGCGGCCTTGAGCTCGCCAAGGGTGAATCCACGACCCTCGCGGATCTTGAGGTTGTACCTCACAGTAGGGGCACGGACAGCCGGGCGGAGGAGGTGGAGCGGGCGAACGCCGAGAGTGGCAGCCTTGGCCTTGCGAGCTTGACGGCGGCGGAGTTTACGTCCGGGCTGGTCGAACCAGGTACGGACGCGGCGCTGCCAGTCCTTTCGGAAATGATTGCCGTGGAGAACGTTGTTGTGGGCGAAACCCATTTTCTAGTCTAATAACGAGTGTCAGCTATCCATCCTGTCAGACGTCTGCCATCCATCAAATATAGTGTGCGGAATGCTCCAAATTTCCAGCAGCCACGTCTCAGAGCTCTCCAGACGTCTCTAACGGCGTCCTGGCATAGATTCATAGTGAGATCACTGACCTTGATGATGCCGAGGGCTTGAGGTACGACGACCAAACGGGTGTGGAGAAACTGTATCCGTTCCGATCCTGGCCAGTCACGTGATCCACTGTATGCACTCGAGACCCTCCCGAATGCGCACTGCAACGTGCAAGTTGAACAACGTTTACATCATTGATTTACATTCATTAGACATGCAAGAGATCTACGGAACTTGTTGATCGAGTTTGAGTCTTGCTTATTTTGAGGCTGAAGCTGCTCGGCGCCGGGGGACGCACAGCGCGAATCATGCACGCAAACCACGATGTAGGCTGTGAGTCGCACTATCGGGATCCGGTCCATCGCCCGACACACGTATTCGGCAGCCTAGCCAGTTCGTCACACGACTCGTGCGTGCGCAGTGACTCGAACGGGCAACTGGGCGGGATCGATAGTGATCACGTGGACAATCGCAATGGCCTCGAGGCGGACATGAGTTAGGGCGATTGTCTTGAGCGTCCACGTTGCTGCACCGCGCACTGCGGCGGGTGGAGCAACGGGGGACGGTGCGATCGCTGCTGGAGCCAGAGCTGCATGCGCATATGCCAATCTCCCGAATGCGCTCTACAAGGCAGTAAACAAAGGCGGGAAAGTGGGCGGGCCTGAATATCACATGTCAAAATACAATCCTTTTTGAGAAAAAGGAAGCAGGGACAAGGTAAGCGCTGCCAAACAGAAGGTATTTGTGTGATATGTGGGGACAAACACGTGTAGCTCCCAGCCTCGCGGACGACTTTCCATCAGCCGTGGTATCTCGCACTCAACGCGTGTTCTGGGGTATATAGGCGCAGGGCGGGGTGCGCTCTCTCGCCAACTGATCTCCTGCACATCACCTTTTCCATGTCTACGCCGACGACCCCCAGCAAGCCCGAGGGCCTGACCTCGCGCCTCCGGTCGTTCCGCTCGCCCACCCGCGCCTTTACCCTCGGCGGCCGCCCAGCGTCGCCCACCCCGACCGGCCCGGATGGTCGCCCGACGCCCTCGCGCTCCAGCACACGCGACTCGTCGTCCCCGCCGTCGAGCACGACCAAGTCACGCAGCATGTTTACGTCTCCCTTTACGTCTCGCAAGTCGGGCCTCGGCTCGTCTGCGTCTCCCAGCACTGACGCTGTGAACACGACCAGCGAGCCCATGTCTAAGACTGAAGAGCCCGTGCCCAAGACTGAAGAGCCCGTCGCGATCGAGGCCCCCGAGCCCGCGAAAGAAGAGCCCAAGGACGCGCCTGTCGCTGCGGAACACACCCCGGGCCATGTCAGGGCGCGCTCTGGCTCGACAGTGTCGACTCATTCGTCTCACGGCCCGCTCACCCCACCGCTCCCAAGTCAAGTCGCCGAGCCAATCCCGATCTCCAAAGCCGATGCCGACCCTGTCCCCGAGTCGCCTCACGACGGTGCATCTATCGCCAGCTCGCGCTCCCCCAGCCGTCTGCGTCGTCAAGTATCTAATCTGAGTCGCCGCAGCATCAGCGGTAGCATCCGCCGCCTCTCGCTCCTCGGCCCGGGCGCCACCAGCCCTCCTGCGGTCGAGACCACTCCTGCTATCGGCGAGATGGAGACACGCAGTCGCTCGCCTTCTATCTCTGAATCCGTTCGCCGCCTTGCTGCGAGCCCCGAGCCCGTTCCGGTCAACTCATCCGAGCCAGTCACATCCGAGCCAGTCACATCTGAGCCGGAATCGATTGTCGCAGAGCCAGTCGCTTCCGAATCCCCAGTCGAAGTACCCCAAGCTGCCGCTATCGCTGAGGCGCCGATCGAGGCACCTGCTGCGAGTGAATCACCAATCGCCACCGAGGCGCCTGTTGCTGAGACTCCTGCTCCTGTTGTTGAAGCACCTGTCGAGGCAGTTGCCCCCGCATCGACTGAAACTTCCCAGCAAGAGGCTCCCAAGCCTGTAGAGCCACAGACTCCAACCAAACTGAAACCTTCCATGTCTCGCAACGCGAGGTAAGCACCCTGCCTCGTTGTCGTCTGACATCATTATCTAACTTACGTGTCTCTCTCCAGCACGGCCTCTCTTACCAAGTCCCCAGGCTCGGCTGAGAAACCAGAGCCCAAGCGTCGCGGTACCCTGACCAACTGGGCACGCCGCAGCCTTGACCGCAAGCCTAGTGGTACCGGCCCCTCGTTGGCACGACCTCCATCCCGTGGCGCGCTGAGCGGAGATGGTGAAGACAGCGACACCGAGTCGGTCAAGGGCCGCGAGCGTGGCTGGAACACTGGTCGTCCTGTCCCCGAGCCCAAGAAGTCGGAAGACAACTTGAAGCGTCGATTCAGTCTTGGCCGTCGTTCGTCCTCTAGCGCAGGCCATGTCAAGACTCCGAGCGAGTCGGCCAGCGAGCCTGAGAAAAAATCCAACTGGGCTACCAAGGTTCTCCGCGTTGGGACCAAGAGCAAGAAGGACAAGAGCGATAGCGGTTCGTTGGCTGCTTCGGAAACCAACAGCCTCCAAACCGCCGAGCCTGTTTCCGTCCCCGACTCGCGTCCATCTCTTACTATCCCTACTGCTGTCACCACGGCGGAACCGGCACCACTCTCAGTCATTGCCGAATCTCCGGCCGTCCAGCTTGGTCCTGGCGTTGCGTCTCTCCTCGCCAACACCGCCCAGGCGATGAAGGATATGCCCGCCGAATCCAAGCCAGTAGAGCCAACTCCTATCCCAGAGGTTGTCGAGACTCCGGTTGAAGTCGCTCCTGCTGAGCCCGTCGTGCCTGTCGCCGCTGTTGTTGACGAACCCGAGCATCTTCCCGAAGTCGAGGCCGCTCCCGCTCCAGTTGAGCCCGAGCCTGTTGTCCCAACCGAGGAGGTCCATCCGACGGTTACTGAGGAGGTTCAGCCAACTGTCGCCGAGGAAGTGCAACCAGCTGTTACCGAGGAAGCGCAGCCCAAGGATGCCGCGACTGCGTCTGGCACCGCTACCCCTGCCCAGATCGAGACCAACGGTATTGCTGCCCCACCTCAGAACGTGCTCAGCCCGATGAGCCCCAACAGCCCAGCTTCGACACCATGGGACCCGATTGCGCAGCGCGAGATTGCGCGCGCAGTGTCGCCTCGTCGCGCCAGCGCTGGTGGACCATCTAACCGTTCGCGCGTGCCTAGCCCGGCGCCGAGCATTATTGGAGTCAAGAGGAAGGCGGTTGACGAGCCTGATGCTACCAAGGGCCGAGTTCGGTATCTGCCTAGTGAGTTGAGCGTTTTATTCTCCCAATGATTCGTGGCTAATCGTTTTGTGTATTTAGACTGGGCCATTAGTCCCGCGATCCAACTCGCCGTGACCCTCTCGCTTGTTCTTCCTCGCCGCCGCCGTGATGTCGCAAACCCGACCAACCGACGCAACAAAGGCTGGTGGCCATTCAGGCGCTCTGGCCCACGTACCGAGCTTCGCTACAATGCGATCCGTGGCGTCAACGAGGAAGTCCCTGTTGTGTCTCGCTCCTGGACAGTCCCGGCTGTAGTCCGCACAACGGCCAAGGTCGTGACCGCCCCAGCGCGCTTCATGTTCCGGATGTTTGTCCCACGCTCGTCGGCCAACTAAACGAAACGATGATAGACGATTAGATGTTGCTTTCTTGGATGTCTTGGTGCTTTGACGATTTCCTTTTTTTCGATGTACTTGTTCTGCTATCCTCTTTTCATGTTTACCTGCTACTCGTCCCTCTCTCTTTACCAAAGGCAAAAGACTATTTATTGTCATGTCTGCACTCTGCTGCTATGTATCTCACACACGTCTCTACACGATATCCATGACGAACGAATGTAAATGCATACAATTTTTTGCGTTGCAATTTGGTTGGATCAGGATTCACATTAGCTTGCGGGGGAGGAAAGGTATAAATTTGTCGTATAGGGGTGACTAGAGAGAATGAAGCGGATGTGTTAATATAGTGGTTATGAGGAGTTTATCTGTGTACTGACCTGCAGCGCGGAGATTACGATACAATTTCTACAGGCAGTTGCCTATTTTGCGCCTTCCACGCTCGGTTGATTTGGGAATAGCACTCGGGACATATGTGATGTGCTCTCTTGGGCGATCCGCATCCTGGACAGTTGACAATATCTATTCCATCGGAGTCGGTCGAAGTCCACATAAAGGAGGTAGGAGGTGAAACAAACGTACTAGTCTTGTCCTTCAACCCTTTGTTTGCGCTCCTCATTCTCTTTCTCGAGTGAGATGTTTTCTTTTTGGGTACCGCCAGAACGATAGGTGGGAACAATTCTAGTAGAGTGCGCAAGCTAGGTAATGCGAGTGATAATCGGCTACGGGTTTGAGCAGGTGCTGGTAAGGCAGTTAAACCAAAAGCCGTCGTCCACGAGCGAAAACTATTACGAGCAAGCGAGAGCCCAATAGAAGCCATTTTGTCGATCTTGCAGCTAACGTATCTCGCAGCTCTATATAACTAAAAGTCTGTTGATGGTGTCGGTCAAAGATGAATGCTCGTTCGATAAGCGCCGACAGATCGTCTTTGGAAATTGGGTCTAATCTCTCGTTACGCTCGTCCACCATGCTGCGATTCACTAGGCCACTTAGGCAGGTACTCAAGACCACTACGGGTATATACGGAATGTAAGCTTAAGCAAAAATGTAAAATCGATTCATTCTGAAAACCCTTGAAGTCCCGTACATCCCGACCCACTCCCTGCCCTGCGTAAAACCTATGAATCGACACTCTCGATTCTGAGCCAAATGCCCTCAAATGCAGTATACAGGCAGGGTACCGAGGCACTGGTCAAACATAGGCTAGACCTTATTGAAAAGTCCAAAGGCGATCCGGCGGAGGTTGAGCGTGCGCTGGGCGAGGGACAGATCGAGGAAGTGTTGATGAGTGCGAGCGATGAGCTTACGTTGGCGGGCAAGATGCTCGAGTGGAAGTCGTGAGTACTCCTTGATTTTTGATTCATTTTGGAGAAATTAATTTATCGGTTTGGGCAGGTGGGAACCGCTGGAGGTTAAACCCGCGCCTGGACAGTGGGAGTATGTCCGAGACTAGATAAGGCCATAGCGCTATAAAATAATTCCCTTTGAAACCATTGGCCTGTTCAAGAGTTCCTCAGTGTGCTTGAGTGACTTTGGTCCTTGTATGCACCGGCTACTGCTTAACCTTGGTACGTGTAATTGTTCGAACCAGAGCCACCTGGACTTTGCCCGCAAACGCTCCGTACTTGATTGGTTGCCTGGCCCGATCATCCGCTGGTATCCCAAGGTATGTGTTTGTGCTACAAATACTAAAGCAGGCATTCACGCCTTTAACTTCAGACCCAAATTCAACAACAAAAATATTCATTGCAGAAGAGAGATCGAACATATCAACATCGTACAAACCAAAACGCCGAAAGGGAGAGATAAAGAGAATACCAAAAAAGCCCCTCCGGACACGAACAAGGTGGTACATATGGTCATTGAAAATTTTGACATCGTATTTCTGCACATTTACGCTCAACCGAGCGAGGGGAAGGCCGACTCGTCGGATACGTCGACGGGCGCGCTGGTGCTATTGCTACGGCCAGGGCCGCGGCCGCCCTCAGCTCGTCCACGACCACCAGCACCCCGACCGCGTCCACGGTCCCCACGATCTCCACGTCCGCGATCTCCACCACGACCGCGGCCACTACGCTCGACGGGCGCGAACCTTGCGTCGATGTCAATATGAACCTTCTCCTCCTTCTTGGCACGGGCCTTGGGAGTCGCTTTAGTCTGCGTTATTTAGACGGTTAAGGCTCGTTCAACTGGCTATATGCTAAATGCGTACCTTTCCGGCAAAGTATGTGTCCTCATCTTCATCACGCATGAGCTGGACGGCATCCTTCCAGAGGGTATTGTCAGCGCCTTCGTTGGCGGCACGTCCTTCTGGCTTGCTTGGGACAGCCTCGGACGCTTTTTTCTTCGCGAGGTACTCGGTAAGAGTCATGGTGTTGTCCTCTTCCTCCTCTTCCCTTGGGCGACGCTCGGGTTTCTCCTCGCCCTCCTTGGCAGCCTCTCCGCCCTCGGGAGCAGGAGCAGCCCATTCATCCTTGGGGGGTTCGGCCCATTCGTTGGCGGGTGCACCCCATTCGTTAGCGGCCTCGGCACCATTCTTGGCGTCATCCGTAGCGTCGGCTGCACCAGATTCCTCAGCAGCAAGCTCGGTGCGGCCCTCCTCGGCACCCCATCCAGAGTTGACGCGCTTTTCAGTATCACTATTGCTTAATTGTTAATAATTACGTCTAGAAATAATGCCAATCACTCACGTCTTGCCAGACTGCGAATGACGATCTGGGCGGTCCCCACGAGGGCCTCCACGCCCGCGACCGCGTCCACCTTGACCACGGAACTCACCAGTACCGCGTCCACGGCCACGACCACGTTCGGCTATATGCTCTACTTGTGAATCGCTATTCTACCTATCGAGCGGTCTCTACTTACGACGTCCCTCTGCGAAACGAACTCCTTCGCCAGTAGCCGCCTCTTGGGTGGCTGGGGCGTCATCGCGGGGAGCGGGTTTGTTTCCTCCTCCTCCTCCGCGCTGGTAGTAGCGACCACCACGGCCTGATGGCCCCTTGGCAGGCTGATCCTTCTTTATTGGGGCAGGCGTAGCAGCAGCGGGGGCGGCTTCGGCAGGCGGTGCGGTCGAGATCGTCTCATCATCTACATCAACAGACAAGGGTTAACGGGGCTCTCTGCTGCGGCTAAACGCATGTACCATTGAGCAAAGCAAACGGATTTCTGGAGGCGACCGACATGGCGGCGGTGCCTTTTGCGCACTAGGCGGGCTCAGGCGGCGGTATACGGGTGTTGGGCGACAACTACGGTCGTGATGACCAGCGATGATGTCTGGTTTCCGGGGTCCTGCCTTGGGTGGCTTAAGAGGGCCTGTATAGAACCAATTGCTTATAAGAATTTGATTTTGCCGAAACTTTTTCTTCTTAACGCAAAAACCACGGCCATTCTAAAAGCATATCGACTGATGGGCTAGCACGCCTTTTAGGACTGTGTAGGTCGAGGATATCGGTATCGTATACTGGCCGGAGACTAGACATGTCGACGGGACTTGGGTGCGGCGCACTCGTCTTGCAGCGGACTCTTCGTGGTCTGCTGCGTGGGATGTGTCGCAATGTCCTGTTGTACATTATTTCCAATAGATTTTGTTTTGTTTTATGGTCCAATATGAATTGCATTAGCCAGAGCCCGTTTATAGACATGATACCAAGACAACTATGTACTTCGGCAGGTTCAAAAAACATACATAAAAATAATATACAAATCGAAAAATGTTTGTTGAGAAATCAGAATTAAAATCAAAATCAAAATCCAGCAAGTCGAGGCTTCTTCTTTCGAGCGGGCGTAGCTCCTGGTCGTCCACCAAACGGGCCAGGGAGCACCTGCGTACTAGGTATCTGCGAGCTCCCAGCTACTTGAGACGCCTGTGAATTCTCTGGTTCCCGAGGCTGGCTGGACATCGTCTGAATCACTGCGGGTTCAGGCTGGCTCTCTACCAACCTCGAAGGCCCTCTCTTTGCCCCGACGGTTGGTTTGGGAGCTGGTAGCTTGGGACGGGAAATCTGTAGAGACGGAAGGGGAAGCGGTTTGTTGAAAGGTCGAACACTTGGCCCGGTTCGAGCAGCAGAAAACACAGACTTGGCCTGTTGGAGAGTCTGTCGGTCCGCCTTGGTTTGGGCAGAAAGTTTCCAGGCTGGCATGGAGTCGTCATACTCTTCTCCATATGGGTCGAAAAATTCGTAGTCGTCTACAGACGAGTCTGGATCCCACTCGGACGCGAGCAGGCGTACGACTAGACTCTGCCGCTGTTCAGCGCCCTTCTTTCCATCGACGAGTCCTTCGGTCGGGCGGGGTTGAATGTGATCGACGTGCGGAGGTTCTGTTTCTTCTAGTGTCAAGGCGGAAGCGGCAACGGAGAGCATTTCGTCATCATCACGGGCGACTGGAGCGGGGGGCAAACGAGGCCGAGACGGTTGAAACCGAAGGGAAGAATATGTAGTCATGGCTAGAGCCAAGTCCAGTGCAATTTCCTCTCGGGCTTGCTCGTCGACCGTGTTCGCTGAATCTTCGCTATCGCTGTTGGTAGTTCGTTTAGTGCTAAAAATGGCCAGCTCTTTGGGGCTTGGAGTCGTTGAGAGGGACGGAGATAGCCGTTGTTGTATCTCGGAGAGGTCAAAGCTCCAAGAGATAGCATCACGAGTCTGAGTACGAAGTTGCGTGACAAATTTGAGCAAAGCAGATGCGTTTGGCAGAGGCAACGAGTTTCCCGAAGCAAAGAGTGCGCGAGGATTCGCGTCGCTTGATTCCTGGCTGACAATACGAACCATGTCATGTCTGGTGGAGAGTAATCAAGTTGAGCCGAAAGTACCTGCCTCTGCAATAACCATACTCACAGCGTCATGATTTTGTCAATTGGTTCGTTGGACCTTTGAAGTGCGGATGGTGCCAAGTCAACCACGTCAACTACCGATGGCCTCTTGATCATATAACGGTCGAGCGATTCATTTCCATAGATAACTGAAGTAGCTTTCGTATGATAACTTAGTGCTTAGGTATATAATAGATGAACTCACAGGTATACTCTCTTCGCAACGAAATCACTGTATGCTTCACCAAATCCGTCTCGTCAAACTCCTCACGCTCCAGAGGCACGCGTGAAGCCAAGCGCTGCAACTCGTGAGCCCAAATCTCGTCCTCTCCTGTAGGCTTCGAGGGTCCGATAGAAATATCCTGGCGATACAGAGCGCCCGTTTCAGTCAGGCGAAACAGAGTTCCCGGGGCACCGAATTTTGACGGAGCTGGAGGAACATAGGCTACGATGCTCGCAAGCGGAGATTTACTCGTCAGGTTGGGCTCCAGACTGTATGAATCGCATTTGGCGAGGCTGCTGTTTTCGTCTAGGGTGGGATCATAAACAGAGACAAAATGAGACCGCCTGGAGTTGAGTAGCCCAGCTTGCTCTGCAAACTCGGTGAGAATTTCAACGAATCTCTATATCGACATTACTCACTGCCCTCAAGTGCCAGCGCAGTGATGCGAAGCGTATTATCATACGCTCTACGATGTTTCCAAGATATCACCGGTTTAGTAAACATTCGCTCATCGAGTAGAGTTACGCGCTCCGTATCGCAAAGAAAAACCTGCGCGCGATCCTTGTTGCGTATCACATCGAAACTTGTCACGACACCGGAACGTATGCTAAAGGCAGATGCAACACCAGAAGCCTAGCGCTGAGGGTATCAGTATGTAGTCCTTGAGGTGTATCAGAAGATGCTCACTCGTCTATCGTAAAGGATAAGAGATGAACGGGATCCTAAAAGCAATGACTCTGGAGTAGAACCCCAAGCTACCTCCCAGTATGGTAAATCGTACGCCCCAACACGAGATGAAGCATCTTCGACCGAGGAACTAGGTACGAATGTTGGTCGTGCGTCTTTGAGTAGAAGGCACCGACTTACAACAGCATTCGAGGCGGAGAGTCTAACCGGACACTCCACACTGCCCCCGTATCAGACACGACCAAAGAATCGGGACTTTGGTCTGGATTCATGGCAACATGAAACGGGCGGCGGCCCCCAATATTCGAGGAGTTAACAGATTCGACGAAATTGACTTTAGCAGGGTCATTTGCGCCAGGTTTAGGCCTAATCGACACGAAATTAACGTCGAAAAGTGTTCGGACCGCAAAAAGACAACCAGCATCTACGCATATACAATGAATCTCAGAAAGATATGCTGGCATAATTTGGAAACTCACTGGTATAATCGGCAGATGGTTTATAGATAGAGTTGGCGGACGCTATCTGGAAGATTGGGCCTTTGGCCACCCAGACTGGCTGCTCAGAAGGGATCACAACTGTTCCCCACTTTTCATCGAATAACACAGATGCACCTAAGACCAAGTCAACCAAACCACCTATCTGATTTCCTAAGATAAGGCATACCAAGACACTGAAAGTATTGGCCCATAGGATAAGCCAATATGCCCGCACGTTTCTTGTGGCCCTTTAGGATGAAGCTCATAGCCAGCAGATTTGATACGTATGGATCGTAGGTCAAAATATTTCGGCGATAGTTCTCTTCTTCCTCCAATGTTTCACGCAAGAAGGCGACGTCTATGTCTTGTACGTCTTTGTAGGTTCGTAGCCATGCATTCTTTACGACGTCCAGTTAGAGCATCCGGTAGTTTGACGACGACCAATAACTTACTGTTCTTAAGCCTTTTTGCTCCAATGAGGTCCCTGAACCTTGTCTGGACTCCTCTCTAGTTGGAGGGAAAATACACCTCGTATTACCCGTCGAAAGGCGTTTGGCTGAACATTTTTAGTGAAATGATTGAAAATACAATCAAAAATTTCCGACATACCAACATCAACTACATTGTCCCACCGCAGGATTTTCGAGCCACAACGCCGATCTGTCAAGAGTCGAGACGAATCAAGTGTTCCACCATCAAGGATAGGTATATTCCAGTAAGGCTCAGGTCGGGCTTTACGAGGGCCTTGACGCTTCGGTGCGAGAGGAGTGGCCTCTGGGGCGCGAGAGTCTACAGGCCAGTTTTCCATTCATACAGATGGTCGCGTGAAGGAACTGACAACATCACTTGCGCCACGGCGGACACTATCGCTAGCGAAGTCTAGTGCGAACCTGTGAAGGCAAAAGGAAAGGGGTCCGTTTCCGTGGGTTCGGCGCTTGCTTAGAGACTAATTCTTGCCATCACTCAAACACTGTGGCTCGATCACCTGCTAATCCAAGCCCTTCATGGACTCATTAATACCTTTCACAACTTCGGGAGCGTTGATGGAGAGTGTCGATAGTACGTTTGTGTGTTCATCACTAGGAGCTTCATTTCACATAATTCAGCTTGAGCCGTTTTGATTCGTAGAAAAGATGATTGTCGTCTTACGAGACGGGCGGAAGCTGATCGGTGTACTGAGGTCTTACGATCAGTTTGGTTTGTGCTTCGGCTTGAACTCATAGCACTGCACTGACCATAGACTGCAGCAAACCTTGTGCTTGAAGGAACAGTTGAGCGTATCCACCATGAAGACGCCTATGCAGATATCAGGCGAGGTGTATATCTGATTCGCGGAGAGAACGTTGTTCTTTTGGGAGAAGTTGTAAGTCACGACTCTTAACCTGATGATATGTACTGTGTTTCTCACACAGTCTCACCAGGACCTCGACCGTGAAGACGAAGTTCCTTTGCGAGCAGTTCCACCCGATGAGATCGCAGCCGTACACCAACAAGAAGCAGACGAGCGCAAGCATGCTGAGCAATTAAAGTCCCAGATACTCTACGAGGAGAAGGGGTTTTGCAAGGAGGGTGGCGAGGGGGATGGCTACTAGCTGGGGATTTACCTTGATTACGACATTACTACCATTGATGCGAATGTTCAAAGAGACAAGCATTCTGCATAACTGAAATACCAGTGGGACTGAGTCTGTTCGTTCGACAACACGTATCGGCAGCTACCATTTGGCCCGAGGGTCGATTATCAACATAAAAATCGGATGTTTACGGTTAGTTCCGACCATAAACCAAACAAAATTATCACATTTATGATTGTCGACTACATGTTAGGTAAATATGATTAAGTGACAGTATCCAACATATCGTAACAACGAACGCAGCGACCCTATCGACGCTATCCTTTCGAATCGAGCAGCGGATTATCGTCTTCCGACTCCGGTTCAAATTCCTCTGAAGAAGGGTTCTGTTTATATGCGCCTTTCGAATGAGCCCCTCTAGATAGCCTATGGTGTACATGCTCGCGCCAATTCTGAGAACCAAGCTTGTAGATGCGTGTTGAGGGTTTGGCCTCCATATCGTTATCCTCCATACCATCGTCCTCGTCTTCGACCTTGGAATTATTTTTGGGAGCGTCTTCGTCCGAGCCGGACAGTGTATTCAGTTGGTCGGCGTCGATGTACTCATTTTCCATATCTGTATCAGAAACATCTGGTTTTCGTCCCCGCCGAGTGTATCGCAGTAATCGTTTCTCGAAAAGGGTCACGAGGCGGTTAATGGTTAGTTGCTCAACACCTGACCAGCTGCTCCCAATTTCGAGCAACAACTCATAGTCTGGAGGAAATGCACCAATTGGGTCGTTCGAAGACCATGTGACGACGCTTTCTCCTGGCTACCATCAACTTGTCAGAGTGGCTTGGTTTAGTAACTCTCGAACAGACACTCGCCAATTTTACCAATCGGTCCTCCTTATCTTGGACGCAAGCGGGCCGTTCTAGGGCATCAGGTGGTGCTGCGTTGGGAGAGCTATTTATGCCGGCAGACTTATGCCGGTTATTGCTCTGGACATCAATATATATCGCTGTGAGCTGCTTAAACGCTAGGTTCAATTAGTCTATGCTTTGGTTTAGGGACATTATGGCTCACGCGTAGATTTTGCACCTCCAGCCGTCCATGTTCCTAGCGCTTTCTCGGTCACATCTAGGTACCTGTCCGTTTCCTCATCATTCAAAGTATCCGCCGTTCTAGTAGCCAACCAAGTAGCTCAGAACAATACTTGCGATCAGTCAATACGTACTCACACGTCGTTGCCCCGCGATATTAAACTCCTAAAGTCCATTCGTCTGTTTTCTTTTTCGCGCCGCAACGCCGTCATATAGCTAGCAGAGTCTGGAAAATATGAAGCAGGGTCACCTTCACCCGGGACGACTCTACGGGGATTGTTGACACAATACACTGCGATCTGAAAACCAAAACGTACTGTAGATTCTCTTGAAACCCATATACCATCTTGAGGATTACTATCAACGCTGCGACCATTGTGACTTCAACGGGCGCCCAATCGCCGCCATGTCCTACTATGCCTAGTGTTGGTTTAGGGGCTAGAGAAGGGTGAACGGACAAGGGGACCTCCAATCGTTCCATCATCCGTTTAGCCATCATATATAAGATAGCTTTCGGTAGATTAGCCTCAGATGCGAAGACTATATTGTCACACAAGTGTACTCACGCGGTCCCTGGAACGCTCTAACCGTACGCCAAAGAACTGGTGCCGCATTAAACTCTGGAATGCTGATGCCATGGACCGTAAGTAGCCTCCGAGCGATTCGTCTTGTAATTACATGCAGTGCTGTGACTGTTGGCGCATGCTAAGTTCAGGCATATATTCCAGGTCAATTCAGCCAGAGCCAGCGCAGACTTTTGAAACTTACGGAAGGGTTGAGCCTTAGGCGAAGATCTACCGACAAGTGCTTCCTCATGCTGGCAGGTAACAGAGGCGTAACATCTAAGTATGGTATACGATGGGAATTGATCAAGCTAAAGCGCAACCCCGTTCAGCACTAGGCCATATTCGCACAGGAATAATACTCACTCAATAAAATCTTGATACATAGCTGGGATTCGGAGCCACCAGCAAGTCAATACCAACATAGATATGTTCATGGCGGTTGAATCATAAAGATTGTGCCGAGCGTCACGATTCTGATCTTTTTGCTTCTTGACACTATCTCTCTCCTGCGAGCCAGAATCAGATTCCGTTTCTGAAGCCTCATACATCAGCTTCTCGATCTCGCGGTCTATCTGCGCGTCTACAATATCGTCATCGTCGCCAGAACCTTCTGAGTCGGATAATCCATCCAAATCCTCTTGTTGGGTCTCCTTTTTAGAGTCTGTTTGTTCTACAGCTTTCTCATCTAAAACAACATAGGATCAGCCACCAAAGCGATTTCATAGTTAGGTTGACAAGCCTGGTATTCTACGAGGGCTGGTTGGCTCGGGTTCGGTTTGGGCGTGAATCCAGGGTTGTGCAGGAGGTTTGTTAGGCAAGATTTCTAAAGAAAGTAGCCATATTGTACGACATATGTTCTGAAGCACTAAATTTTAGAAGTGATAGTGAACGGCGAAGGATTTGTTCACCTTGGTTTCGTTAGGAAGCTCCCACTCGGAAACCAACTTGTCGATCTGGTGCCGAAGCACAAGTTGTCGACATTGGTAGTAGAGATACCGCGCACTGGGACCGTGATAGGCTATCAAGATTTGTTATTTAGAAGTACAGATTAGATATAGTATCGTACCATCTGGGTTTTCTTCCTCCGTTCGACCCTTACGGCGACGACCAGTTCGAAGCTGCCTACGATGAACCGTATGGGCTCCTATTTCGGTTATCTCTATGGTCTCATTTCTGTATCCCTAGATGCGTGTGAGTAGCTTGTAGCAAATACTGATTATCAAAAAATTACCTGCAAGACGTGACCCTCTCTACAAATCAGCTCGCCTGTTCCAGCTGCCTTCCTCCATTTTCTCGAGGTACAAACAGGACAAGTCGGAACGACCATGTTCTCGTTTTTGAGTATCTCTCTAAAATCTCTGGTCCACAGTCAATGTTTTAGGAAATCGAGATGGTGGTCAGGATCAGGTGATGAACAATCGGCCAGCGATAAACTCCGATCAAACATGAAACCCTAATTATATTGATCGAAGCTCCCACGCTGGTATTTACTTGATCAACGATATAGACGGAGCCACTGCGAGTGGGCTTTTGATCGTTTCTACAGCACAACGCTGTCCCAGGTCGATAGCTCTATTGAGATCAGCCGGAACCGAGAAAATATCACCCTTGTGTGCCAGTGCCGCTAGTAATGTACCAACTAGGGTGTCGCCTAAACCCGTTCAGGGTGAATCAGTTATGACACACTACGGTTATAACCATGCGTATTACCTGCTCCTGTAACGTTGATTGTAGCTAGGTTTGCCGGAAGCATATGCGCCGGGTAGTGTCTGACCACCAATACAGAACTATCAGATGCCCTCGAAACGATCTGGTGATTCTCGGGCTGAGATCCCTCGGAGAGCCAGTTGACAGCGCCTTCTTTGCTAGTGATATGAGAGATCAGGACGACTCCTGGTGCCTCTGATTAGTACGTTATTGTTTTATAAAATGACAAGACCGAACCTTTACTACCGCATTTAATAATAAAATGTTTGATAAACGGTAAGAGTTGCGTCGCCATCTGTATGACGCCATCATTCAACAGAAATAACATTTCTCCGCGAACCCGCCCCGCGAGAGTGCGATGTAGATCAGACCCAAATGTGTCCACAACACTCCACCAGTAAGAGGAACTAAGCAGGTCTTCGGATCTGGCCGTCTCCCACATGGACCGGAGCTCGATGGTGTTTGGGAATGCGCCTGTAATATATGGCTCTTTCTCGTTGTTCTTAACCATCTTTGTTAGAGCTGGAATAATTCGAGTACATTTTGCTGTCGAGGTGGGCTAAATTGAGTGAGTTTGACGTCTGAGTGGAGAACAACAGCGCATATACCTCGAAAAATGCTGTAAATCAAACCTCAGCGAAGAGCAAAAGTAACAGTAAGATTGGTTGTACTCATAGCCCCTAACTGCTTCGCTGTTCTTATGACTTCGGCGATTGTATCAGACGAAGGGTTTCCGTCGAATGCAACGATCTCGGGAGTCACAGTTTTTATCTTACTCAAGAGCTACAAACAGAAACTTATGGTATCAGCATACGTAGAAACTAAAAGGAACGAACATACTCTGTCAATGTCCAGCGCTGCGTCTCCAATGATACTCATGTCAGCGACCCCCATCTGCAAGTCTCCCCGAGCATCCAAGAACATATTGCATGTCGCAGTCCTTTGATCAGGCGTTGACAGGTCCATTAGCCCATCGGTCCGCATACCAATTGACTTGGTTTCTGATGCCAATACCGACGCAAACGCGTCCTGTCCAATGGGCGAAATGAGCAAGGGCTTTTTTGACTCAAAATCAAGACCACCCGACAGAGATTCAAGCACTCGATGAGCTGCTTCAGCGACGTTTCTAGCAACTCCACCAGGAGACATGCGTACAGATCCAGGAGCAGTCGAATGGATTGCCGATGGCGAATCGTGGTAAGGTTGAGCGATGATGTCCATGGCTGCAGCACCTACTACTACGAGCGGAGATTTTGTACTCAAGGGAGGTATCACAGTAGCTTCGATAGGTTTATGCGATCCAAAAACGGGTTGGTGCTATTACGTGTATTGACGTTTCAGTCAAGTTTTCCTCTACATACATCACGGACGTACAGAGCCTGCCTGCTCCACACCGCCTGCCTTGAACTTTGCGTATTCGACAGCAATCTGAGCACCTATATGCTATGCATTAAGAGAGAGATCAATGACAGCAAGCAGTCGACTAACCGATTCGAGCATTGTTTTCCAAGAGCGCGATGTCTAAAAAAAGTATAAGAGCACTAGAGTAGTGAGCAATAACACGAATAATACTCACTGCTCGGGAGAGATAAGCCTTTTGTGATGTCTTTGACACGATTCAAAAGCCATGGAGTCGCATCTCGTCCGGACTTGGAAATACCGTTTTCCTCAGATTCACGGACGGCCTGGTCGACAGCGGCTTGGATTTCGAGTCCAGCCTGCTCAAATTCCTTTGGAATTGGCACACCAAAGATGGTACCCGACTGTATGCCGAATGCATCGGCGTAATCTGGATGTTTTATATTATAGCTTTATTTAGGAGATGTGCTCGGATAGCTTACAGATGGCTTTGGCAGCGTCTTTCGGATTGTCGAATGCCCAAGGCGCCTGGAAGTGATTTAGCAAGCTGTTGCAACATAGGTAGGCAAAGCACCAACCTTGTAGCCGCTTTGAGCAGAGAAAAATGCTGGCCAGTTGCCATCGTTGCCGTATGCAGCTACTGTGACACCTTGCGTTTCCTAGGGATATAGTTTAATCGAACAGCAATCGATAGACGCGAACGTGCTCTTCACCAGGTACTCGAGCGTCCTTCCAATATCTAAAATAGACTTGGCGCCGGATGCGACGACCGCGATAGGGGTACGGCCCAGCTCGGTTAGATCTGAGCATGAGATGAGATAGGGTATGGTCTTGCATGTAAGTTACGTACCGGCCGAAATGTCCATAGCTATTGTTGCCATATATGAGCATAATGAAGTGCGAGTAGGCCAGGATGCTTACAGGTTTCACCACCTCGATGTACACCACCAAGACCCCCGGTTGCGAAAACCTAGACGGGGTGTCAGAATCAATACCTCGGCGAGACTCTAAATATCAAACCTTGATGCCGGCAAGATGGGCAACAACGGTCGTTCCTGCGATAGTCGTGCCTCCATAATGTCCAAGACTCATTGCAGGCGCAATATCTCTACGTGAAAGCTTGACGGGGGGATTTCCAGCCTTTTTGAGAGCATCCACATCTGCCAATATTTCGAGTTGCTTGCGCTCGAGACCGACATGCATACGTCCATCCAATAAGCCAATGGTCGCTGGTACGGCTCCCTCTGCCCGAATGATCTCTTCACTCGAAATCGCCGTCTTGAGGTTATGGGGATAGACCAAACCTGTCAATCTGATAAAGCCCAGATAGCGCTGAAGAGCAAGAACAATACGCACCATGAGTGATAACTGTGCTTTCCAACGCCACCACGGGAGCACCCCGGGCTAGCGCGTCTGCTACTTCGGGGTGTATTGTTAGAAGACTAGACGAAACATTTGACGTAGCGAGTCCGCGAGTTCTTGCAGCGCCAATCGGATGAGCAATACGTGAGACACCCCGACCTAGGAAATACATGTCACTGAGACCTGGAGCAGAAGAACGGCGCTTGATCGGTTTTGAGCGGGTCAGGGAAACCCGAGGGATTATGTCGCCTCAGGATTCGTAGGGTGTATGCAATCACATGACGAGGATGCAAGCTCCGGAGCGGTCCTGTGTCAATTTGGACCGGTGTCTTACACATACTTAAGATTTCGACCTGCTTGGCCTGCTGTCCCCAATCGTCTCCCCGGTCTGTTGTGTCTTGGTCAGTCCGTACGAGGATTTTACTTCGTTTGATGTTTCACTGAAGCTATCGCACCATATCGGACAATACAGCCCGCCCCAAAATCTCAGCACGTGTAAACAGGAAACGTTATAAAACCCCCAATCATGCTTCGAGCCAGACATATTGCCCTCCGCACTCGCCTCCCCTCTACCACACGCGTTTCTCTTCGCTCTATCATGGTGAGCTTGCTGCATGACGCGTCTTTTTCGTCGCTCATCCGGTCTGTAGTCTTTTTCCAGCCCCAACGAGGTCGTGATCGTCTCGGCCGCGCGCACTCCAGTCGGATCCTTCCAGGGAGCGCTAAAAACTCTGACCGCGCCCCAGCTTGGTGTTGTCGCGGTCAAGGCTGCACTTGAACGTGCGCAGGTCAAGCCTGAGCTTGTCGACGAGATCTACTTTGGCAATGTCATCTCGGCCGGTCTTGGCCAGAGCCCGGCTCGTCAGGTCGCAATCGGAGCCGGCCTTCCTGATTCTACCGATGCGACGACGATTAACAAGGTCTGCGCGTCTGGTATGAAGGCCATCATGATTGGCGCGCAGAACGTCCAGCTCGGCCATGCCGATGTCGTTGTCGCCGGAGGCATGGAGTCTATGAGCAATACTCCGTGAGTTTACTTTCCAATTGTGCCACAAATTACTTAAGATTAATTTGATTTCAGTTATTATCATCCTCGCGTCAACCCTGCTTTTGGACACGTCCAGGCCAAGGACTCTCTCCTTGTTGACGGTCTCTGGGATGCCTACAACGATGTGCACATGGGCAACTGCGCCGAGAACACTGCGAAGAAGCACGGTATTACTCGCGAGGACCAGGATTCGCATGCGATCGAGTCGTACAAGCGCGCTGCTGCTGCCTGGAAGGCCGGTGCTTTCGATGCGGAGATTGCCCCAGTGACGGTCGCCGGCAGGGGAGGCTCTACCGTGGTCAAGGAGGACGAGGAGTACAAGAACGTCAAGTTCGACAAGATTCCTAGCCTCAAGCCTGTGTTCCAAAAGGAGAACGGAACTGTTACTGCTGCTAACGCGTCCAACCTCAACGACGGTGCTAGCGCCGTGGTCCTGACCTCTGCCGCCAAGGCGAAGGAGCTCGGACTCCGGCCCCTGGCACGCATTGTTTGTAAGTGTCTATGCGCCTGATTTCTGCTTCACATCATCTGACTGTTTGGCTACTAGCGTTCGCTGATGCTGCGGCCGCCCCGATTGATTTCCCTACCGCGCCCACGATTGCCCTACCGATCGCGTTGAAACGTGCCAACCTAAAAGTAGAGGATATTGCGCAGTTTGAACTCAATGAGGCATTCAGCGTAGTCGTTCGTGCCGCAGAAAAGATCATGGGTGTTGATCCTGCGAAGATTAATCCTCTTGGGTACGCACTGCATTCTACTGCGCAGTTTTGACGACGCTGACTATGCTGTGTTTTCAGAGGAGCCGTCGCGCTCGGCCACGCTATTGGAAACAGCGGATGCCGTATCATTGTAACCCTGGCACATTCGTTGAAGCCGGGCGAGTATGGTGCCGCTGGTATCTGCAATGGGGTAAGTCGAATTCAATTTCTCGGCAAGAGCATATATTGACTCTTCAATAGGGAGGTGCTGCGTCTGCTATGATTATCCAGAGGCTGTAGAAAAGGGACAGGGTTTTGAATTAGTGTTGTATTTTGTCAGGCTTTTAATACATTGGGTTACATGATCTTGGGAGTGATGAAAGGAGATGTCGGGTTTCCCAGTCATAGCCGAACCAACAGACCCTGACACAGCCCGAAACGGATAGGGGTCAAATAAGGCAAGCAAAGTGTGAGATCACTCAGGTTCAGGCGCCCAGGTCATTTTCTATTCACAACCACCAACCAAGCCCCGGTTGGCTTGTTCTTTACAACCATACACGCTAGATACTACACCTGGCTTGTGAACCGCCTATTTTCTTGCACGATCTCATTGTCGACATCTAGCCAGCGCGATGTCGTCGTCACCGAGGGAGATTGGAACGCTGATCGTGGTGGTTTTGCGGGCGGTAAGTTTGGGTGTCGAGTCACTTTTAACGCGCATAGGGCTGATTGCACGCGTATCTGCAGAAAAACCTGCCGAACAAGCGACACATTGGCAAGCAGGATCCCTACTGTTCGATGCGATTCAACGCCGAGACCCGGCGAACCAAGGCTGTCAAACGTGGTGGACAACATCCTGAGTGGGACGAGGAGGTTCGATTTCAGATCTACGAAGATGCCGAGGATGAACTCGCTAGGACTGCGGGAGGGGACAAGACGCCGCCGCCCAAGGATCGCTTTCGTAACATCAAGGGCGGCAAGACGATGCGACTCTCTTGTTACGCCGACGATCCACGCGATCCAGACATCATTGGAGAGGCTCAGGTGGACTTGACTGAGGCGTTGACAAAGGGAGAGGTCGATGGTGTGTACTCTGCGCGTTGGGTTTCAACTCGGGTCTGTTAACGCGATTTTTTCGGTCAGAGTGGTTCACGTTGAATTCCAAGGACAAGTATGCTGGGGAGGTGTACCTGGAGATGACGTTTTGGTCAAAGGCAAAGGCACCTGCGAAAAAGAAAGCCCCACGTCCGAGCACAAACAACCCTCAGTACGGTGGCCCTGGGTCCTTCACGCCGTCAAGCTCTGCCAGCGAAATCCCCGCTGCCTTGCGGCCTAATCGTGAATCATCACCTCCTCAAGGACAAGCTGGCGACCGGCGTAGTGCTGTGCCAGAATCACTCAGGCCATCCTCGAGCGCGCTCGGAGATTTGAACCTGTACATCCCACCGTACAACTCTCAAAACTCCTTGCCATCGCATGGCTCGCTCCCGACTGCCGTTGAACCCAGTCGCGCTAGTTATGACGAGCTTGGGGTCATGGGCCCAGCCTATGACCATCGACGACGTGACAGCTTCCCGGTAAGTAAACTCTACGCGCCTATTTGGTGCATGTTTGATCTTATTCGGTTTCTCAGCCCATGCGTCAGGACCCACCAGCAAGCCTGTACGGCCACCCTTCCAATGCATCTATCTCTTCGCACGCTTCGTACCAGCAGCCTCAGTCGTTTGATCCGTTTGCGAACTCGTCGCTCGCTCAGTCCATGTCGAATATGCATCTTGGGCAACCTCCACCGTCGATTTATTCATCGGCTACTCCTGCTCCCAGTTTCAACCCACCTCCAAGCCAGTTTGGATATCCAGGTCCCACGAACAGTGCTCCCCCACTATTCCCGCAAGGCCCTGGATATCAGGGTGGTTATGGTCCTCCCAATCCAGTTCCATATCCTCCGAATGGACAGTACCAGCCTGGATTCCCTCCACCTTCGCAGACACCACTGCCACCTCAAAACGGGATGAATCAAACAATTAGGGTTGTTTCGTCTGGCTTTGCACCACCGCCCATCCCCACGCCCATGCCATTCAGTACGCCGTTGCCAGGTGCACCGCAGTTCCAGCCGCCTCCAAACCCATCACACACGCCTTTCCCTCAACAGCATCCTTACCAGCAACAACTTCCACCGCCACAAGGACCGCCTGTTCAGAACGGGCCACCAGGTTTCCCCCCGTCCGGGCCGTACCCTCAACAGTCGCTACCATTTTCGCCTCAGGTTGCGTCTCCTGGACATTCGCCCTTTTCTCCCCCGCCCCAGCAACCTCAGCAGTACCCCCAGTCGACATCTCCGCCCAGAGGTCCTCTGCCGTATGTGCCTCAGCAACA